>MIQA02013448.1:0-18104 GCA_001887855.2 Sclerospora graminicola | reverse complement strand
TGATCATTGGAATGTGGCTGGCCGAGGACAAGGTGCCCCGCCGGCCGGGCTATGTCACTATTGGCTCAAGTCGCTATATCGAGTGGCATCTCCTGGCCTTTCAGGCAACCACCGATTTGGACAGCGAAGAGGAAGAAGAGGAAGAGGACCAGACTCCAATGGTGCTAGAGTACCGGACCCCTTCTAAGATACTGACTCGGAGCCGGCCGTCGCCGGTTCCGGCTGAACGTATTGGCCGAAACTATTCCCTGATCGCTGAACTGGTTTGCCCACCCCGATGAAGACGGACGAATGACGGAATCGGGAGAAAGGACACGACAGAGTTACATGTGCGGTCACCCGATTCCGGATGGTTTGATGAACGAGATGATGGCGGATCGACCCAGTCGGCCGAACAGAATTCGGAAATAGCCGAAGGCGGATCGAATCAGTCGGCCGATCAGGATTCGGAAATAGCCGGAGGCGGATCGACCCAGCCGGCCGATCAGGATCCCAAATTAGTCGAAGCTGACCAAGTCTGCATTCATGAAGGGGGCGAGCTATATGTTGAAGGCAGTGAGGATCAGATGGCGGTGCTACCTGAGGTAACCCCCTGCCCCCCTGCGGTTACTATTGACGATCTGCAAGTGACACCCCGGAAGAGATCAGCAGACTGAAAGATATCATATGAAAACGAAAGCATCTGCTGATCGGACCAGGAAACGCACTTCCTCCGGCCGCCCATGGGGCGGTATGCGAAATTGATGTGGGAAACGCCAAGCCGGTTGCAAAGACAAAGAAGCCGAAGAGTCGCCCCCCCAGTATCGGGAAAATTGTCAGAGCTTATTAAGGGATTGCTGGCCGCCAAGATAATTCAGCCGTCCACCTCGCCATGAGCTTCGCCCATTGTAATCATTACCAAGAAGAATGGGGTGGATAAGAGGCTATGTATTGACTACCGGCTGGTGAACTGGCTGAGTAAGCTGATGGTTTACCCGATGCCGTTGATAAACGATTTGTTGGAGAACTTGGATAAAGTTTTGTGGTATTGCTCATTGGACATGGCCAGTGGATTATGGGTGGTCTCTATGACCGATCGTGCACGGGAGATCTCTGCGTTCGTGACGCCCTTCGGGTTGTTCGAGTGGAACCGGATGCCGTTCGGTCTGAAGAATGCTCCGCAGATTTATCAACGGCTGATAGATAACGCGCTGTACGGACACTTCAAGATCAAGGCGGATCAAGATCCGGCTCTGGTCGGGGATGTGTTCACCGAAGGTGACCCGAACCCCGACCCAAAACCTTCAGTTTTGGGGCGGCGGTCTTACATTGATGACATTCTCGTTACGGCAACTACCTGGGATTTATTGTGTGACAAAGTGGAGAAGTTGTTGATTACGTGTGAAAAGTTGGAATTTTTCGATTAGTGTGGCTAAGAGTTTCTGGGGAAAGACTAAGGTGACCTATTTGGGTCATCAGGTTTCGATCGCCGGATTGGAAGCTAATCCGAAGGATTTGGAGTCCTTGAGTAATCTGCCTTTCCCGCGGTCTCTAAAGGCTATGCAATCCTTTTTGGGCAGCCTGAATTACTACAGTCGGTTCATTGAGGATTTCGCGGTCTATGCGGCGGTTTTGTATGAATTACGGGAGGTGGATTACCACAAGCTGAGAGAGCAGGATAGGCAAGTGGAAGCGCGAGCCGAGCCAGGAATATCAGCCAATGGGATGCGGCCCTTGTCAAATATTTCGGCCAATGAGACGACGCTCTTGTCTGCCCCGATAGGCAGCCGGCCGCCGAATTCCTGTGCGGCCAGCCGGACGACCACATGACCCGAGCGATGGTAGCCTTTGGCATGTTGAAGGCGAAGATGGCGATACACCTGTCCTGAAGCATTTTGATGTTAAATAAGGTTACTGTGGTCATCATCTACGCTAACAAATGGGCCATCTCAGCTGCCCTTATTCAAGATCATGACGAAGTGTACTGTCCTGTGACATTCACCAGCCGGACCCTGAAGGCTAATGAAGTTAACTACGGGCTAGTGGATAAAGAAGTTTTGGCCTTATTGCGGATCCTGGATGTGTGCTATACTATGCTGGTGTCTCGGCCTATCAAGGTGCTATCAAGACGATCGACCCTGTCATGGCTTCTGACGGCAAATGGAATTGACGGCCGGCTGGGTAGATGGGCTGCTCTGTTGTCGCAGTGGTCTCTCGAAGTAATCAAGTGTACTAAAGGAGAAGAGGAGATACTGGGCACGCTGGCGGCCAGCATTACCCCAAGGGCAGAAGTGGAGGAAGCACTGATAGCTATAGCGCCTCGGAAGCAGCCTCGACAATCCATCATATTACCGCCGCCAACAGTGGGACCCACGGAGGACTAATGGTTTTGAGTTTTGACGGGTCGGCGAGTGTAAAGAAGGGAGTCGGGGCCTATAGTGCTATTTTGTGGAAGTTGCCCGAATGGAAAGTGGTCACGGCCGCTTCAGATTTCACGCCTGGCATAACTGTGAACGAAGCGGAGTACAGAGGGCTTTTACTTTGCCTAGATCTGCTGGCTGGCCGGACGCAGGGGCGGATCATCATATGTGGTGACTCCAATCTGGTGATCCGGCAAATCACAGGAGATATAGATTGCAAGGCGCCCCGGCTGAGACTGTTAAACGATCTGGTTATGTCCGCCTTACGGAAATGGCCGGAACACGAACTGTTACATGTCAAACAAATGTGGAACAACAGCGCAGACCATCTGGCCACCTTGGCCATGCGATATCTGATCGGCCCCACCGTTTCGGATCCAAGATTGTTGGACGGACTGGCAGAAATGAGCAAGCTGGCGGAGATAATCAAACCGGCCGCTAGGTACGAGGACCATCCACCCGGAACCGACCGTCCCGAAGAAGAGGAGTATGGCGGCCGGGACTGGGAACAAGGCATTCAGACTCGACCGGACCAAGGGATGCCCCGTGGCAACAAGAGGTCCCTCTAGGCAGACCCACAAGCCGACTGGGCGTGACTAATCAGGGGTAAAGGTCGAAGTAAAAGATTGAAGTGGAAGATGAAAGAAGCACGGATGGACGTATTGAAAAGGAAACGAAGAAAATGAAAGAATCAAAAGAGTCCAGTTGTCCATCCCTATGGACGATTATACTTGCTGCGAAGCCGAGCCACTCGAAGTTCAGGGTGGTCGAAGGGCCGTTTGCGGTATTGATGGCGCCAAGGATCTTGCCGGTCGATGGCCTCCAGAGATTCGGAAAGAGAGGCAGTCTGATCCCCCGCACCTAGGCCTGGGTATCACGTTCCGCCCTCCGCTGCACCTCCGCACCTTTGGTTCGGCAGATGGAGTATAAACGGGGAGAGAAACAGGTCCAGATCACGAACACCATCCCGGATGCCATCCATACAAATGCACATAAGCGGACCCATGCTTCGGAAGCCCGTCCTCGCCGATTTTTCCGGGCAGCGGAATATGCTCGGAGAGATTCGTCCACTCGCTTATCTTCTGCAGAAATGTACAGAAAATGGGTGGATTCTCAGATGGACCAGGCATGGGCCACAGCGAAGTCCTGGAATCTCGTTTTGAATTCCGTAAACCATGGGCCGGACGGAAGTCCCATATCTGGCATTTCAGTAGCCAAGATCCTCCAAGGCTCGGTCTTCATGAGCGCGTCGATGGCGCCCGACCTCATCATGTTGGGACGCCAAGCCTCTAATGGAGGCGACTTGCGTGACCGAGGGAATATCCAGAGAGGCGGACGGGACAGAGAGTGAGCGAGCTGAGAACTGGAGATATCAGCAAGACTTAAATTTCTCAGCTGCTCGACCGGCCAAGGCTAGATGGCGGACCGATCCGCCTCACTGGGGAAGTGCCCGTCCGGCAGCCACAAAAGCGGAAGTTTAGGAAAAGGGGGCGCAGGGGCTAGAGTGTTCCGCCGTATCTTGGGTTTGGTCGCCGTCCGGCTGGATCGACGTTTGGGACGGGGTCCGGCTAGAGCTGACCGCCGGTTTTTGGCCGGAGTTTTGGAGAGAGGTTCTCTTGGATCGCTCAGGACGAGAATCAACCACTGATTGGGGATGTCATCCTCATTTTCCTCCACCTTCTTCTCTGTCACAACGTTGGAATTTGGGGTACGGGCGACCTGAGAAGCCGGGGTGTCGACAGTGCCGGGGGGGCAAAGAGGAATCAGTCGGCTCATACCCTCCGGAGCCAAAACCTGCCGGCGGCGGAGTCTGCAAATCGATAATCTGATCAGAATCCGGGTGATCCATCGTTTGGCTACCAGAATTTGAGATACGACGACGGGTGTCCGCGCGAGAGGGAGACAACGCGGCACACATCTGCTGGTCGTCGTAATCCTCGTCTTCTTCTTCGTCATCATCATATATATACTTAGGGGGAGGCGGACCTGAACCCGAGGATGAATCAGACGGAGGGCCGATCCGGATGGCGAAGCAGCCGGCGATCCGGACGGTGAAGCAACTGCGGAGCCGGATTCCGAGTTATCTTCGGAGCTAGATGACGAACCAGGTGTGAGACCAGTTCTCCCTGGTGAAACGGGTGGAGATACAGCAGCGGACCTCCTTGCGAACAAGCTGTCATCGCTGTCCGACTCAAGTTCGTTTTCGCCGTCCGAATAGCCCGGATGACATCGGCGCGAGGGGGAGGGTTCGCTCCTTTTTCTCGTTAGGGGGAGGCGGATGGCGGATCGGAACCGGCCAAGGAAGGGTTAGAACTGGTCGGACGCTTTCCGCTCCCCGATCCCGCCAAGGCGGACGAGAGGTCCGAACCGGCCGGGGGCGGATTAGGGCCGGCGGGAAGCTCCCCAGGTCCTGATTCTGCTGAAACAGATAACCGGGATGATTTCGGTGGGGAGGTTTTCCACTGATCCACCATCCCCAAGATGGCCAAGATGGCCTCTCGTGCACTCAAAGGAGCTTGTAAGAGAGGAGCGGTCTGGCTTCGAGTCGTTTCGAGCTGGTCTTGTATTCGCACAACAGGGACCTAATACGATCCTCTTTGTCCAGCAGGGCGGCGCAAGCACGGTCGGCCCAAGCCAGCTCATCATGGGTGTCACGATGACTTCGCTGGACCTGGTAGAGCTCAGACCGCAGCTGCCGTTACCGGGGGGAGGCTTCTTGCAACTGCTGCTCCAGAGAAAAAATATGGCGGAGAGCTTGAGTGTGGGACTCGCGCAGGTGGTTTCGGTTGTCCCGCACGGTTTCTAATTCGTGGTACACCTGGCGGAGTCGGACACGAAGATGTAAAAGCTCTTGGAACACGTCGGAAATCTCGGCAGACTGTTGCTTCAGCTGTTCCAGCTGCTGGACTGCGGAGACATAAGGACGTGGAAACCGTAAGCGACCGTGTTACAACACAAGAAGAGAAAAGACACTTACGTTGAAATTTGATCGGTGAACCAACTCCTGATTGGCAGTCCGGAGGGGTTCGACGACGTCTGCCAGCATGCGGAGACGGTTTCTCTCTTCCGTCAGAATGGCGACTTGGCCTTCAAGATCTGTCACCTGCTTCTGAAGATCACTCGGTCCCGAGGAAGATTTCCGAACGGCAGCTTCATCGACCCGGCGGTTGACGGAGGCGAGTTGTTGGACCAAGTCAGCTTGGATGTGCTCCAAGCTATCCACTCGGGCGGTAACGCCTCCAGCCTTTTTTTCATCTTCGCCGCTTCGGAGATGGAGGCGGATGGCGCAGCGGCCCGTTGCAGGGCGTCCGTAAACTGGCCCACAATTGCCCTGAGGCGGGTTATTTCGTCCACTGCTTCTTGACGACTGCGTTTCAGCTCAGAGATTCGGGGTTCCACGCGGTCTAGCATCGCACAAAAATTCATGCATCTCCGCGACAGAACTTCAGAGTCAGCCTGACAGGATCGGAGCTTCGCCTGAAGGGAAGAGACGGCGGTCTTCAATCTGTCCCGGTCACCGCAAGCCTGGCCGTGACCGCGGAGCGCCGTTTCAGCGTCAGCGGTCGCCAACACCAGATCGGGAGTACGGGACGGATTGGGCGGTTCTGCAACTTCCACCCCGCCGGCGGGCGAGTCGTCATCCACGAGAATGAGACAACATATGTCATCCTTGTCGATTTGCAAGACTGAAAATATATCAAGATAAAGTCAGCATCTGTGGATGTGATTGCAAGCTGGCTGGGAGACCGACCAGGTTCACGAAAATTGTTATAAATCAGTCGGACGACGTACCAAAGCGAGGCATAGGTAAGCAGGATCAGATCGACTTGGTTCCAGTGAGGTCGTGCCTCAACCGTTGTGCGGCTGTGACGCGACTCAGGGGCGGCTGTGGTAAAGTGACTTATGATTAATTGATGGGAAGGTGTGAAGTACTTTCCAGAGGGCGCCTTCTGATTGGCAGAAAATGTGGACCAAGGGCATAGGTGCCGGATGGCCGTCGCCGAGCGTATCTACCAGCGGCCGGACGGCGCCAGGTCTGGAATCAGGCCGGAGGAGTGCGACTGAAGATGTCGATAGTTAGGCTAGCGGACTAGGCGGACAGGACGACCTCGGATGGCGGACAGCTGAGGGGCGGATTGGTCGGAAGGTATGAGCGAAGGGGGCCTAAAAGAGGTTGAGTGTTCTAGAGGACGAAAGAGGCACCCAGATCATACGTGGAGCTGCCAAGGAGGTGCTGACGCCAGCGGCAAGTGAGCTTAGATGGATGGCCATCCGGCCGATCCGGCTGGGTTCGATGTACCGGTCGGGCTGGTACCATTTGGGTTGGGTGTACCGGCCGGGTTGGTACATAAAAGAGCACCCGATCCGGGCTACTTCAGGTAAGACACATAACTGTTTAGCCGGGCTATTTGGGTAGGCTACACAAAAGGGAGTATTGGATATAGGGATAAATCAGTATACGTTTTGCTTTCTTAGACACAAGTCGCTTTAATTGGTTCACTGCGGAGGGCTAACAAGGTCCCCTCTTGCTGCTATTGGTTTGCCCGGGGAAGGTTAAGGTAACCCACCGGAAGTCCCCTGACCGGGAGTCGCGGCGTTTCGTATACTCACCTCAAGTCGCCCGTGTTTTGAACACGGTATATTAAGTATTGGGAAGTGGTAACATTTTGGCTTTCTGTGGAAGATTGTGGATTATATTTGGATTCCCCTTTACGTACATGTTTGGATTTACCCTTCATTATCATTGGTTTGGCTGGCCGATCGATTATTCTCGGTCCAGCCGTGCAGTATACAAAGTTCAAGTATATTGCCAGTCGAGCTCCCCGGTGACGATTTCCGCCCAGGAGCTACCCCTAGTCCTAACCCTCGTCTCCTTATTCGACGGACTTTACACTTTTCGCCCTAGGGTCTATCAAGAGAGCACAACCGCCAGTGCTGACGGGTACACAAGGTGAGCTTTTAACATAGATCATCCAAGTCGTCACGACCAAGGTGATGGAAGTGACCGATCCAGCCGGCCGGATGCCGGATCGGATCATGACTCGGATGGACGGAGTACCCCCTCCGACAGTCAGTCGTCTGGGCCCCCCGTGGGTGTTCGCATCTCAGGAAGAATTTCTGAGAGCGACTACACCACAATGGTGCGCGTGCCCGGATCTCTTGGTGACCCTGGATATCACCGCGAGTCCCTAGCGGGCGAAAGACCTAATCCTGTCAAATTTGTTGACGATGTTGTGTCGGGTGCATTGGGGGAAGGCATATCGCCCCCAATGCTGCTGAAGATGGAAGGATGCGATGGTCGCCTCGGATTGGGGGAGTTCGAGGTCGACATTAAAGAAGAAGTTACTCCCCTAGAGGCTCCGCCGGGGGTGGATTATGGTACTGTGCCGGATTACGGTACTATGCCGGATTACGGTACTGTGCCGGATTACGGTACTACTCACTGTAGTGCCGGCCGCTATACCCCGGCTGGAGCCGGATCGGATTATGGTGCAAGTCACCATAGTCCGAGGAAGGATCATAGTTTCGACCATGATCCTAACAAACAAATGCATATTATGGATATAAAAGAAGAAAAAATTAAGAAAGAAGAAGCGGAAGTCGGATACGACCGGAGTGGGAAGCCGGCCGGATCGGGACCAAGTCGCGATCCGGCCCACCTACCCCTAAAGAGACCGGATTGGCAGGAATCGGATTATCCGACCCGCAAAGATAGGCCGCGTTTCGAAGAAGAAGAAGAAGAAAAGCAGGACGGCCTATCAACGGATACAGACCTGGAGCGTGCTTTCCATCTTCACGAGTTGGGGCAGTTCTTGCGGGCGGATAAGGTGCTGAAGATAACACGGCCGAAGATCCTAGGCGGATTGAAAGGTCCCGTCTCTCCCCCAACTCTCTCAGACGGCCACGTGTCCCTTATTAGAGGACTATTCGATCAACTCAAACAAGCCGAGATTAACACCGGTGTGTTCGATCCGAGCGAGCTGTTTGATCTGAAGGTGGACAAGTTGAAGGAGGCATCCAGCGCATTGCACGACCGCTTGGTACCGCTAGTGGGCTGTTTGCCGCCGTCGAAGAAGATGACAGCCACGACTGGAGTGGCGCCGTCCACGCCGCCGGCAGCAAGCAGACCGGCCGGGATACACTCGGGTTCTTCTCAGTACGAGTCTGCCCCTTCGGAAGCGGACTCATCCGACTCATCGGTGGGTATCACCCGTATGACGCTTGGCCCAAGGGGAGCAGCGCGTGTGGCGACGGCCATGAGGCTTGGAGGACGTGAGGATCCGGATACGCCCGAGCGGAAGAGAGCCAGTCAGTATAGCGTACAGGCTCGGACGGCGACGGCGGATCCAGAGCCGAAGGAGGAAGACGCGGATGGGCGGATCAAAAAGGAATGTCGATCTGGCAGCCCGGCCGCCCCCCAAGTCGCCCCTCAAGCCGACCCCCAGGAGAGCCTTCAAGTGCCGGATCACCTGCATAACATGTTTTCGGCGATGATGGAACGATACTTGGAAGAGCAGCGTCGGCTGAGTGCCAGCCGCGGCAGTCCGAAGTCACCGGACCAGCCGGCTCGTCGTGGAAGTCAGGCGTCCGAGCCAGTCCAGTACTATGCGAGGGAGCCGAGTGACGAAGACATGGAGTCGGTGCAGTCCAAGCAGAGTGAACCCCGTGCCGCCCCGCCGAGCCGCCAGACAGGTCGCCGGACCGGACGTCGGCCAACGAATAGGAAGCTGTCTCTTAGCGACGTGGATATGGAATCCGTCAAGTCGGCCAAGTACCACTACGATCCGGATGACCTGGACCTGGGGATGGCTCCCCGAGCCAACATGGCCTCGGCCCAAGCGTTTGATTCGGACTCGGGAGCGATTACGAGGGTGCGAATGTCTGCCATGTCCGAGCTAAAAGATTTCACTGGACGAGACACGGACGAGGACCAAGCCCGAGGATGGCTGAGCAAGACGAAGTCGGCATTTCTCAGAGACCGGACGTCGGACTATGAGAAGTGCCTGATCTTTGGAGATTTGATGAAAGGTCCGGCAAAAAACTGGATCCAACAGCTCAGCCGGGAAGTCCGAGTTAATTGGAAGGGATTGGCCGATGCGTTCGAAGAACAATACTGTGGATCTGGAACGTCGGCGGCGCGTCAATATTTTCACACCAAGAAGCGGGCCGGTGAGACCCCCTGAAGTATCTCCATCGCTTAAATGTCGCTGGCATGAGGGCGAATATCCCGGTTAAAGAAGATACCAACCGGTCGGAAGCCGCTCGTGAACATGTGGGACATTTTATTAGCACGCTGGACGATCGGGAGCTGGCGGACCAGCTGGCGTTACTGCGATTGAAGAACACCACGGAGCTGGAATTGACGCTGCGCACCTACCTAAAAGCGAAGAAGCGAGGCCCCAAGGCGGCAGTTGGAACTGGCCGGTTCAAGTCCCGTTTTAGCTCGGATCAAGGAAGCCGGCCGCTATCCACCAGGACGGCCCGAGCCGTCCGCATGGTTGCCCGAGAGTCAGACGCGACCAGCTCGGAAGAGGGGTATCAGCGATCTGGGGGCGAGTCCGAAGGAGGAGCAGTACCGGTACCTGTTCTCGGCAGAAGCCAGTCAGCCATCCAGGCTGCCAGCTGGGTCCAGTCAGCCGAAGGGTTTTCCGGCTCGAACTGACCAGGATTACCCCAGACGCAAATGTACCCACTGTGGGTCCATCAAGCATGACGACCGGAGCTGTTGGAAGCGGCTGACCTGCAAGAAGTGCGAAAGGAAAGGACATCCGGCGGAACACTGCTTGTTTACTTGTAAGACTTGCGGGGAGGTGCACGAGGCGGGACTGTGCCCCATTGAAGAATTCTACAACCAGATGAAGAAGTGGTACGTCCCGACCAAGCATGCTGGAATGTTGCCGCCCGGAGTGGAAAAGATGTTAAACTAGATCGCTCGCCAGGTTGGAATCTGGTTCGAGCCGAGCGGTCTAGTGTTAGTATCTATGCATATGTCGGTAAGGAGGATAATCAAGAAGCAAAGCAAAGCGTAACCGACAATACATGTAAGTTTGACGATTACGTCATCCGGTCCCCGGGCAGCACGGCTGACCCCTTCCTGGTGAGCAGTATACGGACGGATGAGTATTCTCGGTCTGAAGTGCGTATGGAATTGAATCTGTTACCCGGCGAGTCGCGAGGTTATTGGAAATATCATTCGCCGGATAAATGGTTCAAGCAGGCCAAGGCGGATGGCAAAATCAATAACCAGAAGGCTACCATGCTGTTCGACTCTGGCGCGGAAGTGTCTATCGTGGACACCACCTTTGCTCGTAAGGTGGGGTGTGAGATAGACGAGACGAAGCGGCAGGAGTGTATCGGCATTGGAGAAAGTTCATACATGACCCAAGGAAGGACAAGAGTTAAGATTACGTTGGCTGGGTCTTTGGTGTATTACTTTACCGCCTGGGTAGGTAAGCTGGCTGGGCAGGATGCAATTCTGGGTATGGACTTTATGGTCCCAGCCGGCATACGATTGGATTTATCGCATGGAACATTGACGTTGCCGGATGAGGTGCAGATCCAGCTGGCCGGCCGGCGGCCTTTATATGGTGCCCACGTCCAGTTCCTCAAGTTAGGTCAGTTTGTAACGGTGCCAGTGGGAAAAGCGGTGGAAGTAATGGTACGACCACACGACAGGCGGCGTAAGTTATGGCTGACAAGGGGCGAGTGCTGGGTACCCTCGTTTGTCAAAGGGGATGGTCATCTCAACTCTATAAGCGTGACCAACATCTCGGAAAGGCCCCTCACCTTGCATGAAGACGTGATCATTGGAATGTGGCTGGCCGAGGACAAGGTGCCCCGCCGGCCGGGTTATGTCACTATTGGCTCAAGACGCTATATCGAGTGGCAAAACCTGGCCTTTCAGGCAACCACCGATTTGGTCAGCGAAGAGGAAGAAGTGGAAGAGGACCAGACTCCAATGATGGCTAAACCAGAGTACTGGACCCCTTCCAGGATATTGACTCGGAGCCGGCCGTCGCCGGATCTGGCTAAACGTATTGGCCGAGACTATGCCCCGATCGCGGAACTGGTTTTGCCCACCCCGATGAAGACGGACGAACGACGGAATCAGGAGAAAGGACAAGGCAGAGTTACATGTGCGGTCACCCCCGATGCCGGATGGTTTGATGAACAAGATGATAGCGGATCGACCCAGCCGGCCGATCAGAATTCGGAAATAGCCGAAGCCGGATCGACCCAGCCGGCCGATCAGAATTCGGAAATAGCCGAAGGCGGATCGACCCAGCCGGCCGATCAGAATTCGGAAATAGCCAAAGGCGAATTGACCCAGCCGGCTGATCAGAATTCGGAAATAGCCGAAGGCGGATCGACCCAGCCGGCCGATCAGGATCCCGAAGTCGTCGAAGCTGACCAAGTCTGCATTCATGAAGGGGGCGAGCTATATGTTGAAGGCATGGAGGATCAGATGGCGGTGCTACCTGAGGTAACCCCCTGCCCCCCAGCGGTTACTATTGACGATCTGCAAGTGGGAGACCCGGATGTGAACACCCCGGAAGAGATCAGCAGGCTGAAGGATATCATATGGAAAAGGAAGCATCTGCTGATCGGGCCAGGAAACGCACTTCCTCCGGCCGCCCATGGGGCGGTATGTGACATTGATGTGGGAGACGCCAAGCCGGTTGCACAAAGATGCCGAAGAGTCGCCCCCCAGTATCGGGAAAAGCTGTCAGAGCTTATCAAGGGATTGCTGGCCACCAAGATAATTCAGCCGTCCACCTCGCCATGGGCTTCGCCCATTGTAATCATTATCAAGAAGAATGGGGTGGATATAAGGTTGTGTATTGACTACCGGCTGGTGAACCGGCTGACTAAGCTGATGGTTTACCCGATGCCGTTGATAAACGACCTGTTGGAGGACTTGGATAAAGTTTTGTGGTATTGCTCATTGGACATGGCCAGTGGATTCTGGGTGGTCTCTATGACCGATCGTGCACGGGAGATCTCTGCGTTCGTGACGCCCTTCGGGTTGTTCGAGTGGAACCGGATGCCGTTCGGTCTGAAGAATGCTCCGCAGATTTATCAACGGCTGATAGATAACGCGCTGTACGGACACTTCAAGATCAAGGCGGATCAAGATCCGGCTCTGGTCGGTGACGTGTTCACCGAAGGTGACCCGGACCCCGACCCAAAACCTTCAGTTTTGGGGCGGCGGTCTTACATTGATGACATTCTCGTGACGGCTACTACTTGGGATTTACTGTGTGACAAAGTGGAAAAGTTGATGATTACGTGTGAAAAGTGGAATCTTTCGATTAGTGTGGTTAAGAGTTTCTGGGGAAAGACTAAGGTGACCTATTTGGGCCATCAGGTTTCGATCGCCGGATTGGAAGCTAATCCGAAGGATTTGGAGTCCTTGAGTAATCTACCTTTCCCGCGGTCCCTAAAGGCTATGCAATCCTTTTTGGGCAGCCTGAATTACTACAGTCGGTTCATTGAGGATTTCGCGGTCTATGCTGCGGTTTTGTATGAGTTACGGGAGGTGGATTACCACAAGCTGAGAGAGCAGGATAGGCAAGGGGAAGTGCGATCCGAGCAAGCAATACCAGCCAATTAGATGCCGATCTTGTCAACTATTTTGGCCAATGAGATGGCGCCCTTGTCTGCCCCGATAGGCGGCCGGCCGCCGAATTCCTGCGCAGCCGGCCCGGACTAACACATGACCCGAGCGATGGTAGCCTTTGTCATGTTGAAGGTGAAAATGGCGACTACACCGGTCCTGAAGCATTTCGATGTTAATAAGGTTCCTGTGGTCATGATTTACGCTAACAAATGGGCCATCTCAGCTGCCCTTGTTCAAGATCATGACGGAGTGTACTGTCCTGTGACATTCACCAGCCGGACCCTGAAGGCTAATGAAGTTAATTACGGGTTAGTGGATAAAGAAGTTTTGGCCTTATTGCGGATCCTGGATGTGTGCTATACTATGCTGGTGTCTCGGCCTATCAAGGTACTATCTAGACGGTCGACCCTTTCATGGCTCCTGACGGCGAATGGAATTGACGGCCGGCTGGGTAGATGGGCGGCTCTGCTGTCTCAGTGGTCCCTCGAAGTAATCAAGTGTACTAAGGGAGAAGAGGAGATACTGGGCACGCTGGCGGCCAGCATTACCCCAAGGGCAGAAGTGGAGGAAGCACTGATAGCTATAGCGCCTCGGAAGCAGCCTCGACAATCCATCATATTACCGCCGCTAACCGTAGGACCCACGGAGGAATTAATGGTTTTGAGTTTTGACGGGTCGGCGAGTGTAAAGAAGGGGGTCGGGGCCTATAGTGCTATTGTGTGGAAGTTGCCCGAATGGAAAGTGGTCGCGGCCGCCTCGGATTTCACGCCTGGCATAACTGTGAACGAAGCGGAGTACAGAGGGCTTTTACTTTGCCTAGATCTGTTGGCTGGCCGGACACAGGGGCGGATCATCATATGTGGTGATTCCAATCTGGTGATCCGGCAAATCACAGGAGAGATAGATTGTAAGGCGCCCCGGCTGAGACTGTTGAACGATCGGGTCATGTCCGCCCTGCGGAAATGGCCGGAACATGAACTGTTACATGTCAAACGAGAGTGGAGCAACAGCGCAGACCATCTGGCCACCTTGGGCATGCGAGATCAGGTCGGTCTCACCGTTTCGGATCCAGGATTGTTGGACGGATTGGCAGAAATGAACAAGCTGTCGGAGGTAATCAAACCGGCCGCTAGGTACGAGGACCATCCGTCCGGACCCGACTGTCCCGAAGAAGAGGAGCATGGTGACCGGAACTGGGAACAAGGCATTCAGACCCGACCGGACCAAGAGATGCCCTGTAGCAACAAGAGATCCCTCAGGTAGACCCACAAGCCGGCTGGGCGTGATAAATCAGGGGTAGCAGTCCAAGTAAAAGATTGGGGTGGAGATGAAAGAAGCACGGATGGATATATTGAAAAGGAAACGAAGAAAAAGAAAGAATCAAAAGAGTCCAGTTGCACATCCCTATGGACGATCATACTTGCTGCGGAGCCGGAACACTTGAGGTCCAGGATCGTCGAAGGGTCGTTTGCGGTATTGGTTGCGCCAAGAATCTTGCCGGTCGATGTCCTCCAGAGATTCGGAAAGAGAGGCAGTCTGATCCCGCACACCTAGGCCTGTGTGCCACGTTACGCCCTCCGCTGTACCTCCGCACCTTCGTTTCGGCAGATGGAGTATAAACGGGGAGAGAAACAGGTCCAGGTTGCAATTACCATCCCGGATGGCTTCCATGACAAACACACATAAACGGACCCACGCCTCGGAAGCTCGTCCTCGCCGATTCTTCCGAGCAGCAAAATACGTTCGGAGAGATTCGTCCACTCGCTTATCTTCTGCAGAAATGTACAGAAAATGGGTGGATTCCCAGATGGACCAGGCATGGGCTACAGCGAAGTCGTGAATCTCGTTTTGAATTCCGTAAACGATGGGCCGGACGGAAGTCCCATATCTGGCATCTCAGTGGCCAAGATCCCCCAAGGATCGGTCTTCATGAGCGTATCAATGGCACCCAACCTCATCAGGCCGGGGAGCCAAGTCCCTGATGGAGGCGACGTGCGTGACCGAGGGAATATCCAGAGAGGTGGACGGGACAGAGAGTGAGCGAGCTGAGAGCTGGAAATACCGGCAAGACTTAAATTTCTCAGCTGCTCGACCGGCCAAGGCAGGATGGCGGACTGATCCGCCTCACTGGGGAAGCGCCCGTCCGGCAGCCACAAAAAAAACGGAAGTTTGGGAAAAGGGGGCGCAAAGGACCAAGTTCTCCGCCGGATCTTTAGTTTGGCCGCCGGCCGGCCGGATCGACGTTTGGGACGAGGTCCGGCCAGAGCTGGCCGCCGGGTTTTGGCCGGAGTTTTTGAGGGAGGTTCCCTTAGATCGTTCAGGTCGAGAGTCAACCACTGATCAGGGATGTCATCTTCATTCTCCTCCACCTTCTCCTCTGCTACTCCGTTGAAATTTAGGGGACGGGCGACCTGAGAGGCCGGGGTGACAACAGTGTCGGGAGGCAAAGAGGAATCAGTCGGCTCATACTCTCCGGATCCAAAACCAGCCGGCGGCGGAGTCTGCAAATCGATACTCCGATCAGGATCCGGGTGATCCATCGTTTGGCTACCAGAACTTGAGAGGCGACGACGGGTGTCCGCGCGAGAGCGAGACAACGCGGCGCACATCTGCTGGTCGTCGTAAACCTCGTCTTCTTCGTTGTCATCATATATATACTTAGGGGAAGGCAGACCTGAACCCGAGGATGACTCAGACGGAGGGCTGATCCGGGTGCCGGATGGTGAAGCGGCCGCCGAGCCGGATGGCGAAGTAGCCGCCGAGCCGGACAGCGAAGCAACTGCCGAACCGGATTCCGAGTCCTCTGCGGAGCTAGATGACGACCCAGGTGTGAGGCCAGTTCTCCCTGGTGAAACGGATGGAGATACAGCAGCGAACCTCCTTGCAAACAAACTGTCATCGCTGTCCGACTCAAGTTCTTTTTCGCTGTCCGAGTTACCCGGATGACATTGGCGCGAGGGGGAGGATTCGCTCCTTTTTCTCCGTTTGTGGAAGGCGGAAGTCGGATCAGAACCTGCCAAGGAAGGGTTAGAACTGGCCGGACACTTTCCGCCCTCCGATCCCGCCAAGGCGGACAAAAGGTCCGAACAGGCCGGGGCCGGATTAAGGCCGGCGGGAAGCTCCCAGGGTCCTGATTCCGCTGAAGCAGATAACCGGAATAATTTCGGTGGGGATTTCCACTGGTCCACCATCCCCAAGATAGTCAGGATGGCCTCTCGTGCACTCGAAGGAGCCTGTAAGAGAGGAGCGGTCTGGCTTCGACATTTCGAACTGGTCTTGTAATTAACACAACCGGGACCTAAAACGATCCTCCTAGTCCAGCAGGGCGGCGCAAACACGGTCGGCCCGAGCCAGCTCATCATGGGTGTCACAATAATTTCGCTGGACCTGGTAGAGCTCAGACCGCAGCTCCCGTTACCGGGAGGAGGCTGCTTGCAACTGCTGCTCCAGAAAGCAAATGTGGCGGAGAGCTTGAGTGTGGGACTCGCGCAGGTGGTTTCGGTTGTCCCGCACTGTTTCTAATTCGTGGGACACCTGGCGGAGTCGGACACGAAGATGTGAAAGCTCTTGGGACACGTCAGAAATCTCGGCGGACTGTTATTTCAGCTGTTCCAGCTGCTGGACTGCGGAGTGATAAGGACGTGGAAACCGTAAGCGACTGGGTTACAACACGAGAAGAGAAAAAGACACTTACGTTGAAGTTTTGATCGGTGAACCAACTCCTGATTGGCAGTCCGGAGGGGTTCGACGACGTCTGCCAGCATGCGGAGACGGTTTCTCTCTTCCGTCAGGATGGCGACTTGGCCTTCGATATCGGTCACCTGTTTTTGAAGGTCACTCGGTCTCGAGGAAGATTTTCGAACGGCAGCTTCATCGGCCCGGCGGTTGGCGGAGGCGAGTTGTTGGACCAAGTCAGCTTGGATGTGCTCCAAGCTATCCACTTGGGCGGTTAACGCCTCCAGCCTTTTCTCCATCCCCGCCGCTTCGGAGATGGAGGCGGATGGCGCAGCGGCCCGTTGCAGGGCGTCCGTAAGCTGGCCCACAATTGCCCTGAGGCGGGTTATTTCGTCCACTGCTTCTTGACGACTGCGTTTCAGCTCAGTGATTCGGGGGTCCACGCGGTCTAGCATCGCACAAAAGGTCATGCATCTCCGCGACAGAACTTCAGAGTCAGCCTGACAGGATCGGAGATTCGCCTGAAGGGAAGAGACGGCGGTCTTCAATCTGTCCCGGTCACCGCAAACCTGGCCGTGAACGCGGAGCGCCGTTTCAGCGTCAGAGGTCGACAACACCAGATCGGGAGTACGAAACAAATTCGGCGGTTTTGCAACTTCCACCCCGCTGGCGGGCGAGTCGTCATCCACGAGAACGAGACGGCATATGTCATCCTTGTCGATTTGCAAGACTGGAAATGTATCAAGATAAAGTCAGCATCTGTGGATGTGATTGCAAGCCGGCTGGGAAACCGACCGGGCTCACGAAAATCGTTATAAATTAGTAGTAGAACGACGTACCAAAGCGAGGAATGGGTAAGCAGGATCGGGTCGACTTGGTTCAGGTGAGGTCGTGCCTCAACCGTTGTGCGGCTGTGACGCGACTCAGGGGCGGCTGTGGTAAAGTGACTTATGAATTAATTGATGGGAAGGTGTGAAGTACTTTCCAGAGGGCGCCTTCTGATTGGCAGAAAATGTGGACCAAGGGCATAGGTGCCGGATCGCCGTCGCCGAGCGTATCTCCCAGCGGCCGGACGGCGCCAGGCCTGGAATCAGGCCGGATGAATGCGACTGAAGACGTGGATAGTTGGGCTAGCGGACTAAACGGACGGGACGACCACGGATGGCGGACGGCCGAGGGGCGGATTGGTTGGAAGGTATGAGCGAAAGGGGCCTGAAGGAGGATGAGTGTTCTAGTAGACGAAGGAGGCACCCGGATCGGACGTGGAGCTGCCAAGGAAGTGCTAACGCCAGCGGCCAGTGAGCTCGGATGGATGGCCACCCGCCGATCCGGCTGGGTTCGATGTACCGGCCGGGCTGGTACCAGCTGGGTTCGGTGTACCGGCCGGGCTGGTACCATCTGGGGTTGGT
>MIQA02013446.1:8586-30501 GCA_001887855.2 Sclerospora graminicola | reverse complement strand
ATCCATCAACGAAATAAAACCAAGACCAGAACAGGCATTGACAAAAAAAAAAAGACTGGCACGTGATAAAGCGTAACCCATAACCATTGCGTAACGGATTCCCCCCATACAGCTCCATCGTCCTAGCAATATGCTCAAAGACTTCCAAGCTTGAGTAATGTAACCAATAAGCTGAACTTGTTAACAAAACATGTGCCACAAAAATGATCACATAAGGTTCACCAAGCCTAGCGTTTCATGAAACTTGGTGTGTGCGTGGTGGTTTACACTCCATTTGGGAACAAGCTCAAAGTTTTGACGACATTTCGCGGAGATTGAAGAGCGCGGAATTAACATCGACGACCGAAAATCTGTGGTAATGGCGGATCAGACACGTCACGCATGCAGATGATTTTAAAGTCGTCATCGACCAGCTCGTTATCCTCGGCAATACTTTATATGTATGCTGTATTGATTAAGCAAAACAAATTGATGCTGGAGAAATACACTGCTGCCAAGACAACCGCCGGTATTACGCCACCAGAGGGATTTGAAACAGCGCGTTTACAATGAAGCAGGCGGCATACGAGCTTGAAATGCGTCGGCGCCAGAATAGCTAAACTCCATTGTCAGGAAAAACACCGACACAAGCACAAGAACTCAGTCCAATACGGATCCATGAGAGAATCATTTCAACTTCTGACAGCATCACTTCTACACTTTAGATATGCAGCACATCTGAGAAATCGCCAGCCTCATGCGATCTTCATTGATTAGTGCTTAACCCATGCGTCATATGTGACATATCATAATATATTTACCTGTATTAATTATTCCCCATCAATGGAAATGCGCAGCCGTGATCGATGCTTCCACGTCAAGATCCACAAACGATATCTCCAAGACACATGTAGCCCTGCCTTGGAACACATTATCTCCATTGTTTTCAGTTGAAATCGCTTTATTTTCTCTTTGGGCTGTTCAAGATAATTTGCATTTCCTCGAAATGATTGTCGAAGAAAAGAGTAAAACCATCATCCAGTCGGAGCAAGATAATACATTGCCGCCGATCAGTTTGCAACACGCAACCTGTTAATGTTTAGCCAGACGTCGTCGAATTAAATTCTATTTTCAAACCAGAACCACGTCTTCTGAGCGTGCCCTTTCATCGCGGTGTATAATTTTTTCTGGATTGGAAAGAATTCCGTTAGCCAAGTTACAGTTATGTGGGACCAGGAACTTGAAGTGCCCAACAGGATTTCATCGAACTTCCAATAAAAGTCTGGGAAACAGGATACTTTTCGACGCCATTCTCCCCGCCTTCTTCATTGTTCCCGATTGTCCAGCTGCCGCAGTTTTACCAGGACCTTCTGGACCATCGGCGAGTTTATTACTATAGCCTTTAAGACGTCCAGATGGTTCCTCCTTAGGTTGTGCAAGCCCCTTGCTACGTCTAACGATTTATAATCAATTATATGCCAAACATTACAACGTCCAAGCAACGTGAAGTTCACTCGTTCGATACCATGCCTCACGGCGCCGTTTAAATGGGTTCACTTTGAACATGTCATGGCTTTGTTGTTTCAATTTCGTCGTGAAATGCACAAGTTTCATTGTTTATTCTACTGGATCCAGGAACTTTTCCATCTCGTTGCAAACGCCAGAAGACGAGAAGAAAAGGGTCACATCAATTTACTTGATGTCGCGGGGTTCGCCTTCCATTAACATGCGGTCTAACAGATCGGGACTTTAAAAGTATTTTTTACCACTCGATACACCAACGAGATCTCCAGTTGTTTATACCGCTTCGTGTCTTTATTTCGGTCGTCTTACTTTTATTACGCAATGGATTACTTAATGTATCCATGCACGATTTCTGGCCAAAGTTACAACGTTGGAAGACGAAGGGCATTGAAGCAGCAGAAGACAACCAAGAGAAAGAATGGAGCGCGCTTGGTTTAAAATGAAAAGCACAGGAACCACTGTTTGAAGCTGCGATCAAGGCGAGTTTTCACCATGTATCGCCATCCTTGAATCAAATGGATGACGTCTGGAATGAGACGTCCCGAACAGCTCATACTCTGCATCTCTTCCAGCTTCACCAACAACTGTACGGCTTGTGCGTTAGTGGAGCAAATCGAGGGCGTGATTTCATCCAGGCTTTGCAATCTTCGACTTTCTTGTCAACGACCGACTTGAACGTGTTGGTGGAGGAGATACGAGAAAACTCGATGCTCAACTTGCGACCTATGTTTATCGTTAACTGATATTTGACCAATTAAAATCGAATTTAGACGGGCATTCCCTCAACTTATCTATGTCAAAGGTTTGCCACAACTTTTGTCTCAAGGATCACTTTGGTGGAAACATTTTCTTAAGCCCCCAGTTTTGGAAAATTGGTTATATTTATCAGAATAGCCCCCACTTATGGCAAAAGTCCGTTATGGCACGGTCCCGTAATACCTAATCATATTTTAATATATTTTATATTACCTACGTCCCTGTTTCTGTGCCTTGGATTACGCGACTGAAAATTACCTGAAGATTGCGCGTGTTTCTCTCTATAGACACACTTCAACTTCAAGTTATAGCAAGTTTCAACATCAATTTCGTCGATATCACGCTTACACCAGTTTTGACATGGAACCCGCTACCTCGGAACAAGAACCGTGTTGTCATCAGCGAGATTTCGCAACTACAGTATTATCTTTACCCTCAGTGGTCATTCAGCCGCTGGTGATTTCGCAGTGAAGATTAGCTAACTTTAGCACAATGCTAGAACTTAACGGCATCGTCGTCTATCGTATGACGAGAGACGTGTCGATCACCTTTTGATCCTGTTAGTAGCATCATATCTCCATGTTAGCATTCCCGGTCTCAGTTCGTGCTTTGTGGTTTGCACTTAAATTCGCACCTCTGGCACCTTGATTAATTTATCTCCAGAATCAGTAAGCAGATATGTCCGTATGCTTCGTTATGGGTCCTATCAACGGCACAAAGTGAGAAATTATCAAATAGAGGCCAAATCTGCGCTAACTTGAGACATGAACGCACTATTTGAGGGCGTCGCACGCAAGCGTATGGAAAACCGAGAAGCGATGCGGTTCTTGCTCTTCACTATCAATTGAATACGGGACGCAGAATGCTTACACAAATAAGTATTCTCGAGTACCGTCAACGACAAAAATATGGTCAGCCGCGGTACTCGCCTTTTATAATATGACTCATTCTTTAAACGGGCCTCAATCTTCACCAATCGATAGCGAAATTCTTCTACTGTTGGAATTTCAAAATGAGGTAACAATTGAAATTCATGGTAAGCAAAAGTTACAGTGGATCTTTATATAAACATTCAAGTTAGGAAAACTAGGTTAAGTTTTTTTATAATTTCCAATTTTACTTAATATTACTTGGCGTTTTTCCATTCAAACATGTACTGAGGTCTTTTTAACACTCCCGGCCAAAAATAAAAGTAACCCCCCCCCATTTTTTCCACGTTTTGCTGTATATCTCGGCGACCATTAGGAGTTAAGAGCTGCTGTTTGGATATAATAGATCTTTTATATTACTGAATAGGAAGCATGTGTAATTAACCTGGTTTTTACAGTTTGTAGGGGGTCTACCTTACAAAAGACGAAATCGGATACCTGGCCAAAATAAAAGACACCCTTAGCCATACCAAAATCAAGATTAAATGTGTACTTTTTATTCAATAATGAGTCTTGTTCCCACGCGACTCGATGACTTCAAGCATCGTTTTGGCATTGAGTTAACGAGAGTGCGCAGTGTCTAATTCGATAGCGATCCCTCAGACAAAATAGATGAAGTGAGATAAGCGCGCGCGAACAAAAGCAGTAGGAGCAAGTCCTTTCGTAGTTTGTAAACCACTCGCTAGTAGTACTCGGCCTTTCTTTCACTGGAACTGAACGCAAGTGACTCGTACCAAAAGAGTCGTGGTGATCCGTCAAATCCATGGAGTTGTTACCAAAAGTAAGCGACTTTCTCGCTGCGAACGCTGGTACAAGTTTTTTTTTTACGATTTCCGTGTAAGACTCTTTCTCTCTTACTTCAATTCCGCAGTGGAAGACGTCTCGACGCTAAAAGTGATGACAGCACGGAAATGACAAACATCGACACCAAACGTCGTCGGAGTTTAAAAATTGGTATACAAAACAAAGCCATGGGTTAAAGAGTGCAAAAATTGTCGGAAGAGACCAGAGTGCTCGAAAAACACTGGGGTAGCTGCAGAGCTGAAAGACAGCGTGAATCATAAATATATAGATTGAGATAAAGTGCATTTACTAGATAAGCGTCCTCAACAGCACGTTGAGCACGATTCTCACATGAGGGCAGCTCAGAAGAAGTACCAAGAGCAAAGTAAAATCATGGACGAGGTCACGGAGCGTCAAGTTGATAAGCTCAAGAAAAATGTGAATACGCTTACTTCGTCGCGCGATGTCTTTTATGGAGTGTCCGGCCTCGTGCAGTCCGCGGATTCTTCCTCGCTCTTCGTTCCTATTACCATTTCTCAGATTATTGAATAAAAAGTACACATTTAATCTTGATTTTGGTATGGGTAAGGGTACCCGATTTCGTCTTTTGAAATTACACATGCCCCGTATTCAGTAATATAAAAGATCTATTATACCGGTATATCCAGCTCTTAACTCCTAACACTGTAGTCGCTGAGATATACAGTAAGACGTGGAAAAAAATGGGGGGTACTTTATTTTTGGCCAGGAGTGTATTTTACTCGCACACGCATTAACTGGTTAGGGAAAAGTTCACCTCTGTTTGAGTCAAAGTTTAGGGAAAAGTTCACCTCTGTTTGAGTCACAGTAAGGGAACAGCTCACCTCTGTTTGAGTCACCTCGGTTAGAGGCTCCTAACCGAAGGGCCAACCAAGTTAAAGAAGACACACCAACCTTTTATAAAAAATGTGATATGGGTGAGTAAAAACAGTGTCATCCATGTCTGTGAGTTTTGGGTAAAAGTTCCTGTAACCGAGGATCTGTTGACTCAGCCGACCTCTTCGAGGTCAGTTGAGCCAACCGAGATGGTGACGACTATCTGTCCATCAGATGCCTCCATTTTTCAACCGAGCTGTTCTAGAACAGAGGTGAACTTTGCCCTTACGAGCCCAAAGTAACCGTGCTCAAAGTCAGTTCTTTAAGCTTTCTGAGTTTTAGCGATCACGCGAAAACTCCCGGTGAGAGGGTTAGACTCGAAGATTTTTTGTCTTCACGTGGTGGATTACGTGTGGATAGTTCCTGATTGCTTGTTTTTTCTTACTTTAGAGGATCGCTTGCAAGCGCATGCACCTAGTACATCGCCCGAGTCCCACAAAGATTTGCCTGTTGCAGCAGGCAATAGTGCCTTCGGGGATACTCTGGAAAACTACGGGCATTTCCGCCAAAGGATGGCAGTAGAAGATCTCAGTAGTGAAGATGGAATTGAGCGTGGTGGCGTGATTCATGCTGGTGCTGGCCGTGTCCAGCAAGAACACGTGTCTCATGTGAATAACCAAGGCTTGGTGAGAGGGATTCCGCCGAACCATCTCGGACCGTCTGGGGTGTTAAAATTCATTGGTTGAGCATTAGAAACTTTTCGGGTGCTGAGATATCATCTGGACTGGGGTCCGGTTTTAGGAAGTAGCATATCTCTTTATTGAGGCCGTAGAAGTCGCAGAATTGGCTTTAGGCCAGAGCGGCAGGTCAACAAGCTTGGCCAAGCATCTGGAGGGTGTTGCCGCCAGTTATGTTTTGGCGAACATTGGGACTTGGTGGCAAGTCTCGCCGTATCTGTAATCCGTTTTGGATCAGATGCTTAATCCACTCAAGGTGAATATATCGAACTACCAAACCGCCATATTATTTGCCGCTGAGAAGGATTCGAGAAGATCCTGGACGGAACATTTCTGTACTTGGTGGCCAGAAAGTGTTCCGCTTGCCAAGGAAGTGGTTCAAATTAGCAGCTTATTGTGGAAGATACTGTGAAGTATGCAGCGCCAAGATTGAAGCTTGTGTTGATGATCCACAACGCCAAGCCTATATGCAACATGCTCAAGATGGGCTGAAGAGATTGCCAAAGACAGTCAAAAGTCAAGAAAACCCGGAGAATTTTCAGTGAATTCTTTGAGCGAAGGTGGAAAAAAGAGCTTGCTATGGCTGAGGTAGCGAAGGGCAAATTCGACGCGACTGCCATCAGCAAGACCGCAAAAAGGAACGCCATGAAAGGTCATCTAAATGATGCATGAGGAGAACATCGTTTCGTGTTAGGGACGGTAGAAGGAGGCCGCAAGCTACCACAAAGTTCAGGGACAGTTGCCAAGTTTCGAAGACGATTATTGGGTGATTGACAGTGAAGTGAGTCGTCACTTAATATCGGATCAAAATTTGATCGAGGAAGTAAAAATTTGTGGATACGAAGAGTTTCTAACTTTACCCGATGGTTGTTTGCTACAGGTTATAAAGGTTGGCGAGGTAACCTTGAAGAGAAAGTTGAATTTGTATCACTCTTTCGGAGGTATATTTCGCTCCTAAGTGGCTAAGAACCTGATATCGCTCGGGTACTTAAAGAAGAAGGGGTTGTATGTTGTGAGATAATGGACAGGTAATAGAATTAACTTTTATTTCGTATTATAATTATTTCGTATTGAGGCGTTCGGAACTTTTTTGTTGCGCAGTTGCAAGCAAAAAAATGTGGTAGAACATTTTCTGAACATGGTTATGAATGTTGCCACCGAGGAAGCGGAAACTAATGTTCAAGAGGGAACATTGCATCGTTTCCACCCTCGGTTAGGACATTTATCTTACGACTGTCGAAAGGCTGGCTAGGGACCCCAGGTCAGGCATCAGAATTACGGATCACTCTCGTCCAAATTGACTGACTTGTGCGAAGAAAAATTCCATGAATCGAGACTATCACCAAAAGATTCGGGGCAAAATTCGCCGATTGACCGTGTCGGTGGGGTAATTTGTAGTGATCTTAAGGGTCCTATTATGCGCGGAAACAAATTTCTTGCGTTTTTTGTGGATCACTTAACAATCTATTTTCGGGTTTTCGCTGCTCGAACAAAAGGTAGAGCAACGAAAACGTTCGAATATTTTTTGTGGTGGTTCAAAAACAAGTTTAATTGTCGTACAGTATACTCGTTCTCCGTATCGAAAGAGGTGAGGACACTCGAAATGTCGATCTTTTTGTAAGCAAACTAGCGTGCACCGACAGATCACAGAGGCTGGAAGCCCGGCTTTCAATAGGAAAGCGACTTCTTCTAGGTTCTTAAATTATCGGCAGTGTCGAATCGAGCACACGTCGCTGCCCATATTCTTGGATTGAACCATTATGTTTAGAGCAAAACGCGTCCACTTCTGCCCCGTGACACATAACAGAGGGGATTATTGTAAGTTGTTGGAATGGAATACAACTGGGGAAATTCAAAGAAGAACTCGTTGTTTGACGTTGAGGCTCAGATTTCAGTCAAATTACGTGCTAGGCTTCATGTCTGTTACTGGAGCTGACGCTTACTGTATTCGCAAAGACCAAATTATAATGCGCATAGCGCAACAGGTGATGAACTTTTTCATCCCGCGTTCACGAACGAGCCGCTTACAAAGCACGAAACTAACTGCTTTCATGAAATTCAGGGCGCCTCAGAGAGGTTTTGTCCCGCACCAACAAGAAATCAAGTTGAAAGAGAAAACTCGCCGTTGGAGAAATAAGGTTGATGTTGAGCCCAAAGCAGTGGTTTGATTTTTATTTACCAGAGTTGAAGCTGCAACATTCGAAAAACAATAAAATCTGCTCCTGCATCCATGAAAGCATCCTTTTCAACATTATCGACGGACAAAACGACTGCACAAAGCGAGTTAAAACGAACCTTAGAGCGTGCCATGCATAACTTCGATCAAAAAGATTCTGAACAACTTGATGACGATGTTAAAGAGGGTCAAGATGGGGTAGTCAGCTTCCGAGACGTCTAATCCAAAAAGGAGCTGTCTATCCGGGAGCTCGAAACGATAGTCCAAATGTGTTTCTGAGATGAATGTTATAACTCTACTGCATCATATTTCTAACATTTTTTAGTTACTGAAGTATTTTGCTACGACAAAACGTTATGCATGCCTCAACATCAGATCCGAGAGTGAGATGCCGCTGCGCACATTCAGCGAGTTCTTTAATCAGTGACGTGTGGCTGTGACATCTGTTAGCATTCTTCGAGCTGCTGCTCGGTTTTCCGGAACACATTTCGAGCCCGATATGTTGACTAAATTTGTCCGACTTTGTTGCAGCGGTAAATTTACGATTTAAGTTTGTCGCGATAATAATCCACAACGTTCTGCAATAGCACCTTATTGTTCGTGCCTTTTATGACTTTTTTATACTGGCCCAAACTTTTAAGCACTGTCTTGATCGTGAACGACATGGCTGGCACATTCTTCTTAATAACCAGCAGCAATAGCTCTGTAACAGCTTTAGAGGTTTCATCCTTGTAACTGCAGCTCACAGCGATCCACTCCACCAGCAAAGCATAGCCCTGCTGACTCTCGAATCTCGACTGCATCTCTTTTCGCAGCTGTGCATGAGACAGACTAGCGTCTAGCACGAACAGTGCGTGTACTCGGTCTTCCACAGTTTTTATGTCGTTTTTAGCAATAGCAAGAAAATTTTCAAGGTGGTCCGCTGATATGGCACACATATCGCCTCCACAATGTTTCTTAGTGGCGTCCAGAATGATCTCTGAGACAGCACAATTTTCAGCCAGAGAAGGCAATGGACGTAACGCAATACGTGCGTCATGGGCGGCTTCCGCGGGCTCTTGAGATAGTGGTAGGTAGCCAAATTGTTGTATATACGCCTCCGTTTGCTGATGGTACTCGCTTACGAGCGCTTTAATAGCCTCGAGCTGGAGAACCAGCACGTTTTTTAGCATCTCAGCAGGTAGGCTCATATTTGCAATTGAGTGGGATAACCTTCTAAATGCGATCAACTTGGGAAAGAGAATAATATTACAGTATTAGTGGTTCTCACGGTTCGAAAGAGTAGGTATTAATACTTTGTAGGTAGGCAAAACTAGCCTATCAGTGCGTATCTACGACATTCCAACTTTTACATTCAGCAAGTGCGCACAGACTCGATTTAAGCCAATGATGTAAAAGAAACTCGTATTTTGTGTGAATCATGATTATCTTCTATCTTTAACTAAGTCCGATTGGGTGCTTCCAAGCAAAAATTAGCCAATCAAAAATACCTACAACTTCTCGTTTTTGCCTTCAGCGATTCTCGCTGAAGGCAAACGTGTGAAAAAAAGGGATTTGTAGGCAAACCGAAGGTATGCTCTAATTGGTCAGTTTTACCTACAAAGTACCTACCTCCGAACCGTGAGAACCACTATTAATACCACATGTAAATAGGAACGAAAGGCCTGGAAGTACTGTACTGTGACCATTACCGACAGAAAAGGTTTCAAACATGGTTTAGGGCCGGACAAAGCGGAAGAAGACAAAATTCAAAGGTACGTGGCAACGGTTTTATCGGAGGAACTAACACATATCAAACAGAAATGTTTCCCACAACAGTGGTGAAAGACGGAGATATAGTTACGTTGACCTGAAGGGACAGGATGTACCATGGCACAATGCGATGTCGGAGGAGATTATGGCATTCTGGGGAACCTTCCAGTGGTGGAACAATCCGTGGATATTGGAAGCAACGCGATTGAAGGTATCAGCCCGAAAGTATGACCACATCAGGATGTCGTCTATTCGGCAACACAAAATAAGGCGGATCGGGATGAATACCTTCAAGTGGGAGGCGCGTATGAATGACGATAAGGGACATACCAAGGTGAAAGTGTTACGGTGGCTAGCGACGATGATAATAGGCTCGCCAAGGGTTGGCATAGGGCAACATATTGGCCAAGATCCGCCTTTACAAATAATTGCATGCCCAGCCAAGTTAAGACAAGTTTGCTGGACCACTGAAAAGAAGGGATGGATACGATATGAGACGTCATTACTGGAGAGGAATGGACCTACAGACAAACACAGGATGGATTTACGTGGAAAATCGAGCAGGAGCGAGAGCAGCAGCGCAGACAGGACAACGGGGAACAGGACACGGAAGTGGTATGCTTCAAGGCAAATCCAAGAGTGAATTGTTATCCGTGGAAAGTGAACGGTGACACGAACAGGAAAACCACGCAATATCACTTTCGACGCTCGTTTCGGGGATTATATTTCAAGTACATTGCAAATTCATTGCATGGAGTCCTGGAGACATGGGATAAGAAGAACACATATGAAGACTGGGGACACGATGCTCAAGAGCAATCAATAAAGGAACTCTGGAAGCATGGTAATATGTTGACGGACTACCAGACTTGGGTTGTGTACCGATTTGCCACGCACCAGCTAAATGTGTTTTATCCTGGGTATGAGGTCGATAACGCCTGCCGCCTCGATAAAGAGTGCCGGGCAGACGGGAAAGGGGTCACACATATTGTGTGGGGGTGTAAGCGGACCTTATCGTTTTGGGCCCGGCTTATTAGTTATTGGCATGGTTGGGCGGTATCGCTCGACACAGCATTATCTTTCAAGACGTTTGTGGCTCAAAGACAGGCACCACCTATTTCAAAGAAATTTGAGAAACGAATAATGGCAAGATGTGATACACAAGCTAAGGAGCGCGTGATACAAGTGGAACGTTTGTGGTGGGCAATATGCTCTATAGGTATAACATGGATTTGGAGAATCCGAAACTTAGTGGTGTTCCAACAGGAACAATGGAATAAGTATCAATTCACAGAGTTTGTTTGGAAGAAGACGATGGAGCAGATCAGGGCTTCACAGAATATGAGAAATCCAGAGCTGGATTGCGAATACAAGGAATGTAGTTGCAGATATGCTTGGAATGTTTGTTAGAAATGGATGGAAATCTCATGGAGCGCCAGACCGCATTAATATTAGATCACAAGCGGACGACGAACCGATGTGAGAACATAAGAGCAGAAATGCGAACATTTATAGTAGCTAATAGTACATAAGACTAAATAGACTACCTTTACTACTACTACTAGGTTTCAAACATGGTTTGGCTACTTACTACCAAGATGGTATTAACTATAAGTGGAGCCCTAGATAGCCAAGCTTTATGCTGCGGCTTTCGGAAAGGACGTCAAACGATCATGGATGGAGTGTCGATCTACAATGGTATTGATGCCCAAATCAACAATATTGGATGCACAACGAATTTAGACTAAACTGGAGTTGCGAAGACACCCAACCTCTGTATAGCGCCTGAAGGGTAAATAATCGCATTTGCATGAAAACGGATTATAACATTCAGGATAGGTGGGCAGTTGCATCTATTCTCGAGAATGAGCCCAAGTGCGCTGTAATGTACAACCTCACAACGTTCCACCATCACAACCGCAACTGGTAATTTAATGAGCTAATTTTCTTCCTTCCTAAACGGTGGCTCTACGGATCCAATAATGGTATCAAGTGCGGCCCCAGGTAATCCATATGCATGAAAACTTACAACTGGTGGTGATGGCTCCCTTCGAGTAGCATTCGGCGTTATGTCCAATAACATTACACAGATCTCGACTTCTGGTCAAATCTTCCCATTTACAACGACTTGTCTCTATATTTCTTTCTACGATATCGCTAATCAAAGACAAATGGATACTAAACGGGGTAAGAAAGCCAATGACCTCGATTGCTACGCACAATATCTCAAAACAAAAGCAGGTACTGGTCAACAAAACTCTGAGCAAAACGCTCCGTTTAGCTTTCAATTATCTTCAAGCTTGAAAAGTATCAAATACATTGCTTTGATTCCATTCAGTGATACAAGCAGTGGTCATTTCGTATGCGCAACGAATATTGAACAATTCCAATCCCCGTTTGACAGTGCTTGTCAGACATTCGCAATTTACAAGTAATGGTTGGCAAATGTATTCAGCAAAACATATGATTACTCATTTGAATCATTCCAAGATGAAGTCAAGAAGCTCGGAGCTATCAATGGAGCTCTATCACATGATATTAGCAATGGACTATTTGATTCCTAAAAATGAGTTGTTGGTCAGCGTTTTCTAATTACAGACTGCTCTCGATTAACGAGTCCAGATGTGCCTCAATATATTCTTGTCTCCGGCACCAATACTTGCAGTCAAGGAATGAATTGTCTAACTCTCGTCGTATACGGTCGTTCTTTGTCCATTGATCGTCTAATAGATTGGTCTGCCGACAAGAAATGATTTTTGCCAAAGCTTACTTGTTGTGATAGCCCCATTTCAAGTTGATTCATTATTTTTTTAGGGAATGCCGCCAACTAACGTATTTCTTCGACCAATAGACCGGTCTTCTACCTATTTAGTTGTGTGGTGTAGTCGCTCTCAGAAAATCTTCCTGAGACGCGAACACCCACGGGGGTCCCAGACGACTGACTACCGGAGGGGGTACTCCGTCCATCCGAGTCATGATCCGATCCGGCTTGATGCCGGCTGGATCGGTCGCTTCCATCCGCTTGATCGCGACTGCTCGAATGTTGCATGTTGAAAGCTCACCTTGTGTACCCGTCAGTACTGGGTGGTTAGCTCTCTTGATGGACCCTAGGGCGAAAAGTGTAAATCCGTCCAATAGGGAGATGAAGTGTAGGACTAGGGGTAGCTCCTGGGCGGAAATCGTCACCGGGGAGCTCGTTGGGTAATATACTTAAACTTTGTATAGTGCCGGCTGGGCCGAGAATAGTCGATCGGCCAGCTAAAACAATAGGACACTTGAAGTTTGTATAGTACCGGCTGGACCGAGAATAATCGATCGGCCAGCTAAACCAATAACAATGAAGGGCGAATCCAAATGTGTAAACGAGGCAGATACAACTCCACACTCCTCCACAGAAGGCCAAATGTCACCACTTCCCAATACTTAATACCGTGTTCAAAACACGGGCGACTTGAGGTGAGTATACGAAGTCGCCGCGACTCCCGGTCAGGGGACTTCCGGTGGGTTAACTTAACCTTCCCCGGGCAAACCAATAACAGCAAGAGGGGACCTTGTTAGCCTCTGCCGTGAACCAATAAAAACGACTTGCGTCTAAGAAAGCGAAACGTATACTGATTTATCCTATGTCCAATACTCCCTTTGTGTAACCTACCACAAATAACACGGCTGACCAGTCATATACCTTACCCAACGCAACCCGGCTAACTCCGACTTTGTGTACCTGCCCGGCCGGTACACCAACCCCAAATGGTACCAACCCGGCCGGTACACCGAACCCATATGGTACCAGTCCGAATGGTACATTGTACCCGGCCAGCTCGGCCGGATAGCCACCCATCCGCGCCTCTCGGCCGCTGACGCTAGCAATCCCTTGGCAGCCTCTCCTACGATCCAGGTGCCTACTCCTTCCACTAGAACAATCCTCTTCTATCAGGCTCCCTTCTCTCCATCCTTACGAACAGTCCGCCATCTTGGCCGTCCGCTATCCGCGCCTCGGCCGTCAGACATCCATAGTCCTCCCGTCTGCTCAGCCTGCCTGTCCGATTATCAACGCCCCTTTGTCAGGCCCGCCGGTCCGATTTCCAGCCTGGCGCCACCTGGCCGCTTGTAGACTTCCTCGGCGGCGACTATCCGGCGCCTACACCCTTGGCCCTTATTTCCACCAATCAGAATGCGCCCTTTGGAAAGTACCTTGCATTATTTTATAAGTCGCTTCACCACAGTTGACCGCCCAGCTAAAAACTAGTGACATCGGTTCTTTATTTGAAACTGGTCTTCTATTTTTGGGCATTTCTAGTTGGCTGGACTCGCCCAATCCAGTCAGCTGGTCTGGGTTCAATTCCCCCGTCTGCAGTGGTCGTGTGCACAAATTTTACGTTTGTGGTTGTGTTTCCAGATCCAGTGTCAGAAGAAGGTGGTAAGTATAATTTGTTGTGTTGGTGCACACGGTCACTGCAGGCGGCTGGTCTTTTACTGAGGTTAGGGTTGCTACAAGCTTTCTCTTTATGGCTCAATGAGTGAGATATCATCAGGTGCATCGCATAGCTCTCCCTCGTCCTCATCAACTTCGGCGTCAAGCGCACTGGCGTCCGTAGACAAAGAATCAGCATCTCGCCATGCCTCTCGGAACCGTTCACCGTAGACGTCGTGGCGGGCAACGTGTCACTCGTTGAGCTGGGACGAGAACCCTGCTCGTATGATACAAGTCAATGACGCTCTGTGACACCGCTTGCCATGCTTGACGAATCCAGCCCGTCACGACGTTGATGGATGGCTGCTTTTGGTTACCGCCACGCGTATATTCGACCTGATCTGACAGCTTCCAGGCGTCAATCAGCGGCCCCATCTTGTCCTTGAACGACTTGTAGATGCCAATGTCACTCGCCTGAAGGTAGGGGGTGAGACCACCAGGAATCACTGTCATGCTGATCTGCCGCTTGGCACAATGAGCCTTGACATCACGCCCAATATGGGCTCGCATAGAGTCCCAGACGACGGTCTTCTTCTGGCCGATCCAGAGCAGCGGAAAAGCGAGGTCGAGCCACTTGATCAGCAAATCCTGGTTCACCCATGCTCGAGGCTGATGGGCAACATGACAGCCATTGACCATCGAGATCCCTCCAGTCTTGCCCTTCCAAATGAGAGTAGGTGGTAGCTTCTTACCAGCAGCCGTGACAGCAAGAATAGCCGCAATGCGCATCGACTGAAAGCCGGTCGACTTGATCACCACGTGTCTGGCACCACTAAGGTCAACGGTATGACGGCGAGGATCTTCAAAGTAGACGGCAGTCTCATCGATGAGCACAGTGCGTTCTAGATCGAGCTCAGCGAGCTGGGCTTGCACGAACTTCATGTAGGCCACTGCACGGCGGACCAGCTCATCATCCGAAAGCGCCGTCAAGTTGGTGACCTTGCGAAGCGAGAGATTGTTGCGTCGCATGAAGTTGGAAACCCACGTCTCAGAGGCGACGAAGTCCGTGATACCCATGCTGACAGCGGCTTGAGCAATCCAGTGACGTGACACCTTCTCCTTCAGTAGACGGCACTCCGTGATGAGGTCCAGCAGCTCGTTCTCGAGCCCACCAAGGATCGGTGGCCTACCACCACCAGGCACACGAAACAACAGGTTGTCGGATTTCTTTAGCTCTTCTTGCTGCGCCCACCAACGACGACACATGCGAGCGTCGATTCCCCAGCCTTGAGCACGAAAGTGCACCGCTGCACGGGAGGGAACACCATCTCCCTCGTTCTCGATCCACTTGATCACCTTCACCTTCTCGTGCACCCGAAAACCCTGACGAACTGCCCCCATCGCAAGTTTCAGAATGAGAGTGGAAGGCTTGCTAAAGCAGCGTTGGCACCAGAGCCAGTGATTCTACACCTTTTCCCGGTCAAAGTTGGACTAGTTTCGAACCAAAGTTGGATTTTTAGGTGTTGGAAAAATGAGGTTTCATGCAATGTCGGATTCTTTAACAAGCAAAGTTGGACTATTTTGCGTACTTAGTGGAGGCATAACTGTGTACAACATATTTAGACGCGCCATGCCAACGGCGCACCAAAGACAACTGCGGCACGTTGTTTCCCTCATTGTAAAACCATCCACGCTTCTCAAGCTCTTCTTGAATCACTGGGTACCATCCTGTGATACAAAATACTTTCTGCTCTGGCGCAACGCCATGACGCTTCTTCCAGGCTGCAATATCACGAGCTTCAGGGATAATCTGCGTATCTCGTTCCTTGAGTTTACTCAAACGAGCGACCATGGCTTCAACGTCAACTGGAGGTTCAGGATTAGCGGCTTTTTCAGCCGCTTCTGCTGCTGCCGCCGCAGCTTCCGCTCTCTCTTTTGCCTCAGCAACTGCTTGTTGCTTCGCTGCAGCTTGTTGCAGTCGTTATTGAGCTTGTTTCTGCGCCCTTTTCTTACGTTTTTCCTTCAACAGGGTCGCCTCCTTTTCATGCTCTTCTTTTAGCCTCCGTTGATCAGCCAGTTCTTGAAGATTTTGCTGCTGTTTCCGACGTAAAGCCTCTTGTTGTTCTCTTACTCGCAGCTTCATTTCCTCGGTTAGTTCGGTAGCTGGAAGTTGCTCACTTAAATTTGACACCGATGAAGTAGCTTTGATTGCTTGCGTGTTTTGCTCTTGACCAAGTCGATTCATTGAGTCTTGAATCTGTAATAGAATCGTTTGAGTCACTTTTTCACGCTTGCGTTGCTCCCGTTCTCGCTTTAACTCGAGCTGTTCCTGTTCCTCCCGCTGTTTAGCTTGAAGTCGAGCCAACTTCGCTCGTTGTTTGCTCAACAAGCGCTTTTGTTTCTTTGCTTGTTCCAATCGCTTTTCGGTCGCATCTACATCTCCATCTCCATCCACCGCGTGACCTTCTTGCTGCTCATCTTGACGCGAAATTTCACTCAGGAGATCGTCTACCTTTGGAGATATGATGGCCAGTTGTTGACGAGCATTTGCGTCTTGCAAAAGTTTCTGTGTCTTCTTTTCATGCAGTTTTTTCTTGCGTTTGTCTTCTCGTGCCTTGTTTCGCTTTTCTTGGCGTTTCTTTTCTTCAAGAGCTTTGATCAAGTCACGGTTCTTGTCCTTAGCCGTTCTTTTGTCGTTTAATGATGGACAAGAGCAAGTGGATGAGAATTTAATACTGAATGAAGCATCATCATCCTGTTTGAGCTTTTCTACGCTGCCATCCTGCTTTGTTTGGCGACCAAAACGACGCTTTTCTTCCTCGTCTTGATTAGTGCACTTGGGTAGCGTTTGAGGCTTGTCCAAACGTGGAAACTTTAGTGCTATTCGTTCCGTTGGCTGCTTGAGTCGACTTTGTCCTTTGTTTTCGTTCCCTAATGGTGGGAATGACGAGCTATTGTCTCGTTCCTCATGTAGTCGCGGCAAATAGGAGCTACTCATTGATGTCACTACCCAGGCGACGTAAATATCTCTCGATGCTTTTAGTTGCCGTCGTTACATGAGACCATTGATATCAGACGAGAAAACAATAGAAGTCATCGTGTTTTATTGTCCTAAAGGGGGCAATTGACTAACTAGCCTAAAGAATGAATGACTACAGACTTTTTTACTCAGTGTATGCATCTACGTGCACGCCAGCAATCGCACGACCTGATGGATCGGCCGCGTACTTAAACGCGGCATCCCATTCGATCGCTGCCGGGGTGCTACAGGCAATACTTGGGCCACCGGGCACAGTCAAAGCAGCCACTTCAGGATGAAAGTGGTGCTGGAAGATACTGCGATACAAATACGCCTCCTTCGTCTGTGGGGTATTGTAAGGAAAGAGTCGCTCAGCGTGTTTCATCTGACGCGCCGAGGCCTTCTGCTCAGCGAGGTCCTTGAGCGAGTCAATCCATCCATACCCAACGCCATCTGAAAACTGCTCCTTCTGGCGCCACAAAATGTGTTCGGGCAAATACGGCTGCTCCTTGTCGTCAAAAGCTTTACGGATAATGTACTTTTCAAACTTGTTAGCCTTGGGCATCAATCATCTTTTCCTGCGAGTCAATGTTCATGGTTGGGTCCAAAAAGTCAGCATCCAAGAAGGGCACGCGAGCTTCGAGTCCCCACGCACTCGTTGCCTTGTTGGCACGAAGACAATCGTATTGATGCAGTGCCTGGAGCTTCGCCACCGTCTCGTTATGAAAACGCCCCGGACAATGTGCCGCAGGTGTCATTGTTGCGCTGTTGGCATGGCGCGTCTAAATATGTTGTACACAGTTATGCCTCCACTAAGTACGCAAAATAGTCAACTTTGCTTGTTAAAGAAACCGACATTACATGAAACCTATTTTTCATAAACCTAAAAATCCACTTTGGTTCGAAACTAGTCCAACTTTGACCGGGAAAAGGTGTAGAGACACGTTGACCATCATCACAGAGGCAACGATGACCACCAAAAGACCGGCTGTCTATTCGAAATGGGTTCTCTATTTCTTACATCCTCCATCCCATGTCACTGTAGCGAGGGAGGTCTTCTAATCAAATAGGGTCTTATGCTCGAAGAAATACGTTAAAAGCGACGCCCCCTTAAAATGCTCTCTTGATTGATTTACAACCAATCAAGAGAGCATTTAACAGACTTAGGTGAAAAGTCGAGCGTTCTGGGACCCCGTTTGAGTGACATAGAATGCTACAAGGTGATTGGTTAGCTTCAAGCAAAACTGTTATTTCGGGCACACAGTACGGTAGACGAATAATACATTTTGTCGATGAGGAATTGGACAATGCAGATCTGTACAAAATGGCTGCATGATGACTTCATCGTGCGTCAATCTACTCGCAAGATGAGTGTGAAACGACAGCCTCGATCTTCTCTCTATCTGACTTCAGGTTCATGTGGATTACCACACCCGCAAAAACGCGCCACAGGCGGCGAGGACGCCTGGTTTATTAGCGGCAATACAGTGGGCGTAGCAGACGGCGTTGGTGGTTGGGCGCGCAAGGTCAATTGTTACCATTTGATCTGTTGTTGATCTTATATCGTGACGAAGCTGAGTGACGTCTAGGGCATTGACTCAGGAGAGTACTCGCGGACACTAATGAAGTCAGCGAAGCGAACAGTGACGGTAGCCGACAAGGCACCCACTCCATTGCAAGTGCTGAAAGTGGCGCATCGACACGCGAAGGTGCGTAACTAGAAGAAAATTGGAAAATAAAAAGTTGAGACGAAAGAAGCTTGTTGGTGATAGTGTCCTGGCAGCTCAACGGCGTGCATCGTACAGCTGGACGGTAAGCACGTGTTATTATTAAGTGATCTAGTAAAATGTAAGCCTGGAAATTGACCTTAAATGCACAGACTTGTCGTTGCGAGCGGTCAATCTGGGCGACTCTGGGTTTTTACTCTGTAGGCTCCATCCGGATGAGAAAGTTGGAGGCGCGCTGAGATGGCAGGTCGTCCATGAGACGCCTAATCAGAGCCATTATTTTAATTGTCCATACCAGCTAGCATTTGGAGAGAACGGAGACAAAGTGCGAAGTAGTTGTTCGAACACTAACTGCTGCTGAAAAGGCTGATTTTTACTGCATTTCCTGTTTGTTCTAGCCTGAGATGGGCGAAGTGTACGAGCTCGAGACGCAAGAAGGTGATGTAATCGTCCTAGGCACCGATGGACTGTACGTTACTGTGCTGCTATTCCAAAGCATGAGCATTGGATTTCTGATTAGGTTTTTTGTTATCCTCCTGGCAGCTTTGACAACCTGTTTCCGAAGCAAATTGCAGGTCTTTTGGACACGGTGCTACCATCCACACCTGAGTTTGATGAGTACAGCATGGAAAAAGTGGCGTCATGTATTGCTCACACAGCCCACAAAGCTGCGAAAGGCGTGGAGACAAAGACGCCGTTTGCACTGGCGGCGCAGCAGGCAGGCTATGAATACCTTGGTGGAAAGATGGACGACATCACTGTCGTTACAAGTTTAGTCACTTCTGGTTAATTTGTTGCTCAAGGTGCAGATCATTAATAATTGTAGACCCGAAGGGAGGGGTTGCACTTTACAATATTACCTTTTAACTATTAGAAGTATTCAAATCTGAAACTTTAGAATTGAATCTGCCAGAATTAGGGCTGGAAAAAGTGTAACAGTTACACTGGAAGAGGGTACATTTGACATCGAAAACCACATTTGATCACAAACAAGGCAGAATGCTCATAATCAGAAATGATCCTACCATAACGTTACCATATAATCAAGGACGGGGTTTAGCCAGCAATAGCGTAATCACGGAGAAGCGGAATCGGATTTTTCGGGCGGTTTTGAACCCCTTTGCAGATGGCAATGTGTTGTTGCGCACCAGAGGGCGCAAACTTTCGATGGCAACAGGGGCAAAGAACAAGTGTGGCTTGATGTTCCTTGTAACTTTGCTGTAAAGTGTGGTCCTTCAACTTGTGCGAACTGGATGGCATTAATGATGCAGATTTTGTAGCCATCCCGACTCGTGGTGTTCGAAAGTTCTGAGGGAAAACTTGATTTGATGAAGTTCCGCGTCCCCAAGCACCTTCGTTGCCAAATACTCGCGGACAAACAGCCTCGTGTTTAGCGAGCCGACCTTCCGCAAAGCTTCGGCTACAGTAGCGACACATCTCCATCTGCTGTATTGCTGGTCCTACAACGACAGGAACGCTGCTCGGTGACCGGGACTTTTTCTTCTTGTTGTCACTTCTCTCCTTTCGTTTGGCTGCTCGAATAGTTGAAGCGTGTCGTGTTGAAGACGATCGAATTTCTTGGTCTGTGCGTTGATCTGGTGACGTCTTAGTCTCATCATCCGTTGCTCTATTCCGAGTGCTGAAAGGTTTCTTGGTCGTGGTTTTCAATGTGTGAAGCTTCGTTACACTGGAGGGACGTCGTCTTGAATGAAGCAATGACAAACTATCTTGTATCGACGCTTCTGGTGTTTCATATGGCGTTCGGTCAGGGAATGATGATGCGTACTGCACCGAACGAAGAGTGGCGTCTTCAGACATTATTACAAGAGCACGCTCAAAACTCAAATACAGGGGTGATAATCGTCGCTTGTGAAATTTGACCGTTGAGCATTCTTGAAAATGCATGGCGAATTGATCACACGGTTGCTGTTTGCCACAAAAGCAACAAAACAACGTTGTTTGACGCTCCATCGTCGTAACACCTGCTATCGATGCACAAGGATGGTAGCCAAGACTCTGTCTCAACACTGAGCTGTGCGACTCGGCTTCCTCTTTAGTATCTGTAGCTGCTGGTTGCGGCTCACTTGTGCTTGCACTGAATTGACTTGGCCTTTGAACAGTATTAACAGGTTCATTAACTCTTTTCTTGCACTCATTTATCAAACAACGTACTTTTTCCACGATGATTCGCGCGTGCGTCGGTTATAGTAGTACACTCGACCTTTTGCTGTATAAGCTTCTTGCCACTCATCGTCCTGACTTTCTTCCTTCTTCACGCCATGTTTGTTCTTATCTACAATTTCATGGTTTTGGTTGGCTGTCTCTTCTTCAATCTGCTCTTCCGTTTGATTGTCCTCTTCTTCTGAATCTATTTGATCTTCGAATTCAGGAGTCACATGTCCATTTCTGCTACCTAAAGTCCATTTGTCTTCCATTACTTCATGTACAAAATCCAAGTATCCTGTTTTCGTGCTTTCTGGTCTCCAACGCTCTGTCTCATGTTCTTCTTCGCTCTCCCCGTCCCCAGAATCTTGTAGTAAACGTAAAGCCTCTCGAACACTGGCCTCCACATCCGCCGCGTCTTCTTCAGTTAATTCTTCGTGGCTGACGCGCACGTGTCGATGTCCGCCGCGAGCTGACAGCTCTGTGTCAATCCAACCATCAGCCTCCTCCTCGCTCTTGTGAGACGTTTCTGACGACCTGCTGCATCGATTGATCTCTTTTTCTGCTGCAACACTATTGTATACATCAAAAACTTGATTAATCGACTGCAGCGTTGCTAGCGGTTTTAAGGCATGCGATGTAGTTGTAGAATGTTTGCCGAACTCGGTACTGTCCGCCATTTTATTGTGAGATTAAAATATTTGGATGAAGAAAATGCATTTTAAAATAGGGAGACATTATCCCCACCGGAGTTGTTATTATCCCCACCGGAGTTTTTATTATTATTACCAATGGTAATTTACCATCGTGAAGCCTTTAAAGAAGAATGTATCTACCATCTTCTCATCAGTAGGTAACGACGAATTCTGAAAGGGTGGGAAACGAAGCCGTTAAACAAAGACATAAATTTGACGAGCATGTATCATATGTGTAGCTGCTTCACTAGTACTTGGGGAAGAGTCAATCAATGCAGGGGGTCTAAAAAGCAGCCTTATGTTTTGTATCACCGCATAGAAGCTGATAGAATGATTCACAGAGCAGGGACAAATATTAAATTGTGGTCCACACTATTTGTAATCTATATTATCCCGAGGATAAAAAAAA
>MIQA02013444.1:0-21580 GCA_001887855.2 Sclerospora graminicola | reverse complement strand
TCCACTATTTTCCGCTCTCTTCGTTCTTGGCCCGTTACTGTAATGTTCTAGCATATCCAGCATGAGTACCACTGCTCTGTCCATCCGCCGGCGATGCACAAACCCTTGCTGTGTGTCCCCGATCAACCTCCCTAGAAATCTCTGTAATCTCATCGCAATTACCTTGGCAAAAATCTTGTAGCTGGACTGCAATAATGATATCGGTCGGTAGTCCATCGCGTTATCGGAGTCGCCCTTTTTCCGGAGCGGTATGATCACCGCTTCCAAAAACGTCTTTGGTGGATCCTTTCCTTGAAGGATCGCGTTACTTACCATACACAAATCACTGATCACCTCGTCAGCAAAGTCTTTGTAGAAGTCGTTGTTGAGTCCATCTGGTCCCCCCGCTTTCCTCCTCTCCAAAGACCTTATAGCCTGCTTGATGTCTTCTTCGTCGATCGGTTCCAATAATTCGTCGTTATCGCTTGCCCTTACCTTTCTATCGCTCGGAAACGTGACAAATCTGTCCAACTTTTGTTCCATTAGGTCCGACCGTACTTTACTATGCCTGCAACTGAGCACTGCTTTCCATGTCATCGCAAACTTATCTGGGATGCTCATCTCGGTCAGCTTATTCCCTTGTGATCCAGGCACCTTAATTGCGGTTACGCGTTGGTTACTCTCCCATACTGCCGTACGCCGGAATAGCCATCGCAATGAATCCATACTTCTTCTGAATTTACGACCTTGTCGCACCTTGTTCTCCACTATGGCTTCGTGCGCTGCAATGCCCAAAACTTGATTTCTCGAGGTAACCATTCCAAAAAGAGACTGCGTTAGTTGTACTGCCTTTCGTTTTCGTCTCTGTCGCACCCTTTTCCGTACACGCATAATCGCTGCAATCCACGTCTGTACCTGTTTATCCCAATCTTCTTCTATCTGTCCTGTTCCGCCCCTTCTGGTTCTTACTTCCGTCACCACCTCTTCGACAACCCGTTTGCGATTGGCCCCGACCACTGGATACTTTAATCGAAATGTGTGGACGGGTTTCTCTAGGCGCCGTTGCTGCGGTTCTCTCAGTATAACCGAAACCTCCTCGTGATCCGAGGCTACTGCCGGTGTGCGTGTGTCCAGGCGATCTACCCACTCGTACTTGTGGATAGGAATGTATATCCTATCTAATCTACTCGCTGCTTCACCACGCCAGAAGGTGAACTCCAAACTTTCTGTAAGTCTGTCCGCTTCCCACGCAGAGTGCTGGGCTAACGCCGCGTCATACCAACCGTTCGCCGCTAATAATCTTGATAACTCCTTACATTCAGACTTCACTGCCTTCCCTGGTGCCAAACGGTCTAGTTGAGGCTCTTCTACGCAATTAAAGTCCCCAGCTAGTATGACGTCATCCCCTGCTGACACCTCCCACAAACCTAAATCTCGATAAAACTGAGAACGATTAGTATTAGAATCAGCAGGTGCATAGATATTGATAATCTTCCAGTTTCCAGCGTCACTGCAATCACTCGCTCCGTCCACTTGCTTTGATTCCAGGGGCGTGCATTCTTCCCGCGCTCTGGGGTTAACAGAATCCCCACTCCTCCAGTCTTGGACTCTGATATACTCCAGTACGCTAATCTAGTGTCTCGAGGAGTATGATTCCACATGCGTTCCCAGATACGTGTCACCTCCTCTGCCTCTTCCTGTGTCGTTATGTGTGTTTCTTGAATGAGTGTGCAATCAGCCCTCATTGCGACCGGTTTATTTCGCCAGGATTGGAGCCACTCCTGTCTTGATTGAGCCTTGAATCCTCGGACGTTCTGCGTTGTTATACTGATTGTGTTCGTGGCTGCTGCTGCTTGTGTGTTCCTTACCACTTCTCCTTTTGTTATTGCTGTATCCGTGATCAGGTGCCGGCTATACGCGTCCATCATGTTAGCAAGCCTCTGTACTTCATGATGATACGCTTCACTCATCTCGTTGCCCTTAGTATAGGATCAGGGGGTCCAATTGCGACCTTCCCCCTGCGTCCTCCCCCTGTGGTTGCGTTCCTGTTGCCGTTGGCATATTGGTTAGTGCTCGTGCGAAATAGGCAGCTAAGTCCTGCCATACTGTTGCGTCTTCATCCTCTAACCGCTTTGTGAATGCCCTGATTCTCGTTATAGCCTTTTGCGCTCGCTCCAGTCTATCTACCTTCAATGTGATGTCGTCTTTTGGCATTGCCTCTTCTCCTAGTGCCGCCGCTATTTGTGTGTGATATGTGTTCGCACACATTGTCATGGTTGCAAAGATTCTTTTGTTGTGTGGTGCACATAAGTTCCACAAATACATACCCCCATAATTGTGAGCCCTGATGAAGTTACAGTCATCTCGACTATGACGAATTGCTTCTTGCTGCTGCACACTCGTTACCGCCTTTACATTTTTGCTCCAATCCTGTATTCTCCCGATGAATTCCTGGGTATACTTGTTACCTTGAAGGTTTGCACACAGGGTTTCCCAACAGTCTGTCCACCAATTACGCGTCAGAATATGCATGACTTCACTACTCATACCTTCCAGTATTCTGTGGGGGTGGCTGAAGCACTCCAATAATTGGATGATGGCTGGTCCTTCCTTCGCAGCTGCTAATCTCCACACTCTCTCTTCTGCTTCAACATGGGGAAATGCGGTCCCGTGTTGGTGATTCCACACCACTTCCATTGTATTCCAAACCCGTGCCCACTCTGGTTCCTCTTCTCGGCGCTCTGATACCGGATTCGATGCTGCCTGTAACTTATCAAACAGCTCTCTCCACACAGGTTCCGCATCTTTCGGCGTGGCATCTTGCCCCTGGCTATAGGTTTCAGCAGCCGCCCTTTTCTTTCGCATTCGCGTTGCTTCCGCATCTGGAATCTCTGGCTCTGGGCTGGGTTCTGCTGCTTGTAATGTCATGATTTCATCCGGTGTATCCGCACATCCTGCCGTGATTGTGGCCATGGGAAAATTCTCCATTGCGTAAGTCTCCTGCGTTATTTGGTGCCACTTCTCTAAAACTTCCTCTCTGACTTCGTAGGTTTCTGCAAAGAACTTCCGGATGCGTGGATCCCGCATATTGACTTGTAACAGCTCCTCTTGATTTCCTGCTGGCAGATACGTAACTGTGTCGATGAGGAAATATAGAATACCTTCAGTACCTGACTGTGCCTTCGTTAACAGGTGCTCAATTTGTGAGTGGAAGAATTGAGGTGCTTGAGACCGTAATTCTCCTTCTCCACCTTCCTGCCGTATAACTAGTTGTCTTTCCTTTGGATCTCCCATATCCGCATCCTCGTTTCCGCCATGTGGCTGTTCCGCCTTTGTAACCCCTTCTTTTGCCCTCCATCCATGCGTGTATGCATGATAATGCGCTGCTTTAAAGTGAATTACAAGTGGCATCTTACCTTTTCCACGAATCGCCTCCTGTTTTAACGCTTTCACTGCTGTGATGCACTGCCTTATGTCCATCGGATACTCACCGCATGTCGCGTACTTTTTGCGCTGAGCCATCCGAATTTCTGGTGCATAGCGAATTGCCCCAAGTGATCTTCCCCGACCATCTTCGTTGAGAACAAAGATGTGCCTCTGAAGCATTGTTCCTATACATCCCAAAGTGTCGTTACTGCCCCACATTTTGCAGCTTACCGTGGTGTCCAGCGCTGACGGGCTACTTCCATATTCCGCTAGATACCTTTTGAACTCTGCTTCTGACTGACGTCCTGTCATTCTGTCATAGCCCCGTCCCAAACTTCTAAGTGTTTGTTTCCTTATACCTGGTGGATACTTGAGTTGAAAGTCCATCAGGCCCCTTGCCGCACAACCTTGTTTCAGATTTTTTGTGGCTTCTTCTAAAATTTCAGGGTGTGCCCTCAGGGAGGAATCGTATAATGCTTGCACTATACTGTAGGCTTGACAGTTGCCTGTTGTCGCAGTTGGTATCTTCTGCAGACCCATTGCCACTAAGGCTTCTCGTAGTGTGTATCTGTTCTGAGGCGGAGCTTCCGGCTCTTCCCAGACAAAATACTTAACCGGCCCTTCGTTAGTCTGCACTACATTCTCCAGTGTCTTTAATACATCGTTGGCATCATTCTCGATAGTCAATAAATCCGCCGCCGAGTTAAGTCGCACTGATCCATCTGATTGCGTCGCACTTGATATTTCATTGTGCACCTGTCGGGTTGTTAGACCCGACCCGGGTTGGGTTTTGGTTATGTTCGGTTTCTTTTTGGGTCTGGGTTTGTTTTCTTGTCTAGTTCCAATTACCTCTTTCACCGGTTCATTAACCGGTTTACCCTCCTCCGTATTATCCTTCTCACCACCAGTTGAGACATCTTTTTCTGATCTCCCATTTCCTCGCGTTTTCCGCTTCACTGTGATCCATTGATCGTTTCCGTCTTGAGGCGGCACTTCGGATTTCTCCTGTACCTCCTCTGATTCTTCCTGGGGCTGGGCTTGCCCATTCACGTCGTCCTCCTTTGAGGCCGAGTGGTTGACCTCTGCTTCCTTAGACGTCGTCTGTGCCTCTTTCGTTGGCTTATCCTTGAGTCGCCGTTTTTCCTGTTGCTCATCCTGTTTCTGACAGTTTTGTCGGACTTCTTCCCGTAATGCCTCCATGCTGGCAAATATGGGATCAGGTGAGTAAATCATCTCCACTTCCTCCACTGTTACTGCTAAACAATTGTTTTCTTTTAATTGTTCTGTAGACAACTTACATCCGCGCATTTGATGTCCTGCTCCTCCACACCTCATGCAGTGGATTCTTCCTCTGGTGGCCGGGTGTTCGAGTAACAACACCGTCCCGCACCACATTACCCTTTCGATACCCCTGAGTTTCGCGGGGCACCCACTTGCATCCACCACTATCTCCCAGTCAGTGACGTGGCGGATAGTGGACTTCCTTGATCCAGTTCTTCGAACCTGAATTCTGCCGGTATAATCGTTTGCAGATAGCCATGTAATTTCATGATGTCTACATTCCGCGTGACATTCCGCATTATTATGGTGTATTCCGGGTGGAACCCCATTCCTGTACCATTCCCGGTGATTCTTCTGTCCCAGACTTTCTCCGCTTCTGGTTCTTTTTCGTGCAAATTTCGGAGCACATGCACCTGCTTGTGGTATGGGACTGTAACTCCCGCGTACCTCTTCGCTATCTCTCGTGTTTGGAAAATATAGATGCAGCGTGTGTTCCGACTGGTTATAACTTATGGACTTCACTTTGGACAGCATTTCCCACAACTTGCCATTAACCATTCCCCGTGCCGTCGCGGCTGTCGAAATACTTTATACTTTTGGTGCTTTGAAAAGCTGTCTTAATCGCCTGTTCACCACGTAATTCCATCACCAGACAACCTTCAACCCTTACTCTTATAGTTAGCACTAATCTTAATCGATCCACAGACGTCATTATTTGTCTTAAAAATTGTGGGAGTATTCTTGCTAATATGGTCCCTTCCGCTAATCCTTGAACAATGATCCACTCATCCGGAGTCCCATCGCGAAATTTTTTCTTATCCTTTCCAGTCCATTCACCCTCACATACCTTCCGAAGCGTTGCCGCTCTCTCGGTCGAGTAAATCGCTGGATTAAATAAATAATCCCCCAGGCCACTGTTCATAGTTGGAGCAACCGGTGCATTTCCGGTCACCTTATTCAACCATCCCTTTAACACACTTTCTCCTTGAACTGCCACTTCGACTTGACTTCTGCCCACCATCCGTGCCAAAACGTGCTCTAAGGGTTGCTTACTTCTCACCGACATCGAACATGCTACCCCTGTCTTGCTTTCCCATACTTTCCAATCTAGTGAATGTTTGATTACGACTAATTCAAACAAGTCAAGGAGTCGTTCCAGCTCTCCTTGTTTAAGCTCGACCCCTTTCCGACTCACTACATTCTTGCCCCTTTGTGCCCCTTTCAGTCGTGGCGTGTTCTTCTTTTTTTTGCTCCTTGGGAGGTCCCCCTTTATACTTAGGAAATAAAAGTTTAAAGAGTTGATTGACCACGTCTAGCCAGGTTTGGAGACGTGGTCTGACCTGAGTTGCGTCCGTTAGTGCCCGGGTCAGCACCTGTGCCAAATCATCCGGAGTGTTCTTTTGGCCTTTTTTTGTTTCAGGTACTAACTCTGTACCTGATTCACTCTGCTCAGGTGCCACTGTTGATGTCTCCTGAACTAATGGATCCTTTTCGTCCTTAACCTCTGGGCTAATCTCCTCCTCTTGAGCCAATAACCCGCCATGTTCCTTCTCGCTTTCCTTTGACCCTCCCACTGCAGTCGTACGGTCAGTTTCTTCTAGGAGACTCTCCATTTTTACATCCACATCTGAGGATTGAGACTCCGCAATGACTTCGTCTATCTCATGAATATCCTCCTTCTTTTCCGCTTCATTTGTTAACTCCACCTCTCTTTTCTCCCCCGTGTCAGGTCTGTCGTCCGCCACCTCTTTCCCAGGTTTATCCGGTGGTTTGCGCACTTCGTTCGGGTTGGTACCCGACCCCACCATATCTCTAGCTTATTCGCTGAAGTTTTCTTAGTTGTTCAGAACCTTGCCTTGGCTGGCAAGTTGGGTCTAATCGACAAATTCGGAACTGTAATCGACAAATTCGGAACTTTGATGAGCCATTTATTTGCGGATTTGTCACGGGAAAGACTCCGGACTCCGCATAATCAGCAACCCGCATACAGATGGGGTGCACATGGACAAGACAATTAGCCAGTATGTACGTAAAGCTTGTACCCCATAGATGGTACCCTGTGCCAGATAATATAAAGGAGTGTCTAGCCAGACATTAACGGAGGGAGAACAAACTCACGCTGCGTCTGCTCGACGTACAGGGTCGTCTTCTTGGGAATGTTCAGCGAAATGTCTAAAGTAATCACAAAAAGTGAGCCACATAACCACGTAGAATATTCTCCTTTGAGCTAAGCAAAACAAACCCTGCTCAGGAGGGGGACCCGCTGCCTCCGAGATCGCCTCCAAACTGGCAGTGCGTTTCAGAATCTTCAGTGAAAGTGCACCACTTTTACGAACGAGCACAAGTGATGCCTCGTCGCGCCCATACTGCCCGAACCGTATACCTGCAAGTGTCGAATCCGTACTGAACGAGCAAACTTTGACCTTCTCGTTGTACAATGTGACTTCGCCATTGCGCAACGCGACGAAAATACCTCGGGTATCTTTCGTTCACTGGAGGCTGAAAGCTTCTAGTGCCACAATGTCATCCCCCATGGTTACGCTCTAATTTTTTTTTGCCTTTAAAAGGGTACGACGTGAGATTCCGCTTCATGGACGCAATCACGATGCTCTTCTCTAACTGCACCAGGCCACTTGCCGGTGATTCAAGTTCAATCACCGATTTGAGTAGTTCTCCGTTCTTGATCATATACACAGAATCATTGCGCGTCGTGACAACAAGTCGACACTCAACATCCAGAAGTCCAACAGCCACAATTTCCACAGGTACGCCGGGAATTTTAACCTTTTGGATGAATGACGTGCCCTGCGGTTTCAAGACATATACCATGCCACCTTCCGTTGCAACAACTAGGCTTAATATCCCCACACAGTAGAAAAGAAGTTAACGTTATAACAAGTGGTGTAAGCTTTTGTTTGTCGTACCAGCTAACCGCATCCTTATCATTCATTCATGTCCTTTTTGATTGACGTCATACAGGTGACACAAGAATGCTCAATAAGAGGATTATCCATAAATCTCGACGCGTATTCTGCTTGTTCTTCAATGTTATCGATTGCCAACAGACCCCGCGATCGCTCTGACAACCGCATTCCTAACCCGCTAGTGTCATTCAACACCTCACACAGTTAAAACCAACAGTGTCGTTTTTGACTAAAATCACCTACCGCATGGCTGAGAGTTGGCTGAGCGCATCAGGGACTTCAATAGTGCACTTAGTCAGCGCTTCCCACACTTTAGTTTCCTGAGCATCGATCTCGATTGATGGTACCGTAAACTTGTAGTGTGGACGAAAATTTCGATAGATAAAAATGTATGGACCTGAAGCGGCTGCAATCGCTCGAAATCGTGGTCGGCCGCTATCTATATAACGAAAGCAGTGAGTCATGGCCTTGCGTAAGCTAACCCCCACGTCATCGCACCTGAGTAGGAATAGCTAAGCGCAGGTGGCACTCCAAGTACAGCTTGTTCACCATGGAGCAACAGCCTGTCAGATGTACATATTCGGAGATTAAGGAGATCTTTAAATGAAGAGAACTTATCACAGAGACAACACCTTTGTACATCTTGAGTCGCTGATCTCCATTCGCAATTACGAGCTTGGCGTCACCATCACCGTAGACATCGACTAAATGCAAACAGCTTGACCCAGCGTTAATTCCTGCAACAGCTGGTATGCTGTAAGCCACGGGCTCTTTGCTTCTTTTTTAGTGTCGGCTACAGGCGGTGTCACATCCTTCTTGTCCTCGGTGAAACGACATCGCCAAATTCTTTGCTTGCAGATTAATTTGTTGCAGGGTCACTCCTACAAATGCGACGAAAAGGCACTTAAGATTGTAACCTTAATAAAAGCAATTGATGTGCGTGTTCTCCCTCTTTATATTATCTGGCACAGGGTACCATCTATGGGGTACAAACTTTACGTACTGGCTAATTGTCTTGTCCTTGTGCACCCCATCTGTATGCGGGTTGCTGATCATGCGGGGTCCGGAGTCTTTCCCATTTGTCACCCCGCCGGTGGAGATGCTCTTAAGTGCTTCTTTTAAGTTGATCTAACCGCAAATTTGGCATTCATGTGGTCAAGCAATGTACAGTACCCGGACGCCTGTCGATGGTATCCCGGCCATTCGTCTACTGCACCGACCAGCCTCAAAGAACCGTTTACCCAAACCAACGCTCAAGAACCTTGGTGGAGCCAGTTCCGAGAGGCAGGGCTGGTAAAAACCTAGATTTTTTGGAGCCGAAAAGTAGGTTGGAATAAAACCTGAATAAAACCTATATAAAACCTAGATTATGCAGTTTGCACAGCCCACATGTTAGGGCAAGCTTGACTCCCTCTTAAAATATATCAAATTCTACGTGAATTCTATCGGATTATTGCTTTCAGTGTTATTGGCCATATTTGGCGTTCGGGAGTCAGCAAGAAAGTGGCGATAAGCTCTCTGCAAATGAGTCTTGAAAATTTATGAGGTTGAAATTCTGATATTTGATGACTCAACGATTAAAACCTACTTTTGTCAGCCCATTGAATTTTAGGTTTTATTCCAAACCTGATTAAAACCTAATGAATTTAAACCTATGCTTGCCAGCCCTGCCCACGACCATCCAGACGTGCAATTGTAGCTCGGCTCGCAAGCAAGTATCCATTTTTAGCCATGAGTTCACGTTTTTAGTCTAAGAGCATCGCCACCGGTGAGTCCTAATTAAGGTTTTAACCTAAAAACCGTTAGACCAGATTTAACAGCCACCGGCAAGTCTTATTACTTTCTTAAATTTGGAGCGGCAGGGCTTATTTTAAAACCGTTGTTTAAAAAAACAGTGATTCCATTGACCAAAATAAAAACACTGAGTTTATGGGCCATAACCCTGATTGGCGAATTTTTTAATAAAACTGGCGTTAAGACATGACGGTGGCACAAATTCGCTCATACAAGTTTAACAATCAGCCACAGGGTCTTAACTCCTAGATTATGACCTGATGTTAAGACCCACCGGTGGAGATGCTCTAAGTTCTGCTGCGGCTCACCTGATCTTTCTCAAACTACACCCTTTTCGTAATTAGTGTGTATACCTGAATAGTGTGTATGCACAATTAGTGTGTTACACACTAATTAGTGATTGCAATTTTGGGACTCCACAAAACAACCGATGTGATCCACATCAGATCCCTTGCCTATAAATGTTTGCTTTGGTGGGACTTCGATAACAAAAACAAATAGATGCGAACGAGGTGAACCGGAGTACCCTCCACCTTCACCCCTACACGGATCGAGATCTTAACTAAGTGCCAATCTACAAGAGACGGAGGTAACATGAGCAAAACAGATCCATTCACCAACCAATCAAAACCACTTATATAAATATTTGCATTGGGAGGCTCTTCGAAAACCGATCTGAGTTCTGCCTCAAGATCGCATTCCCTCGGATCAAAAACGCGTTCCAACATCTGCGCCGCTCCCATCGTATCTGATTTTCTTTCACAACTCAAAGTATGTCCAACCGAGCACGATGGACCTGTTCTCTCCATCGCCTATCGTCGCTGCGTTTGCCCGGGCTACGGCCGCTCACCAGCAAAAGGGGAGCAACCAGACACAGTCGCCTGGGGCACAAGAGCTCGACACACTGGGTCCTGATGCCGGTGTTCTTCGCGATGTGACCAGCACCGATGGCGCAAGTGTTGAACCCAGCAAAGCGACAGGCAAGAGAGCTCTTCAGAGCGTCGCAACGAAGCAGCAGCGGAAACGAGTTGTGCTGTGGATGAGCAAAGACGAGCAGCATAATGGCAAGGAAGGGCTGTTGGCTCGCACAGTCCACGAGTTTCCAGATGTCTTTCGCGGGAAAGTGAACGCCAACTCAATGAAAGCAAGCCGCTGGTGGGAGGACCGCGACGCTTTGGCGAATCCGAACCAGGTCGAGCCTCTCTCGGTCAACTCCACACAGTACAGCACCAATCGCAAAGTACTTTTGAAGGCTCGAAAAGGCCGCGGCCCAAAAACTCATGTGGTAAAGCGATCTGAAAAATGTTGAGAATAAGGTGGACCGCACATGGCCGTTGATTGGTAACGATGGAAAACCCATCAAGATGAGACAGTTGATGGGTGGGACAGGCTGATCGCATATACGACGAGAAGGTGGCGGACAACGGGTATTTGTAATGTGAAGGGATCAGCCAAGTACCGTTACTACGCCCGGTCCCAGACACTGATGGAACGGTGAAGATCACGATCGCGATCGGGATAACGTTTACGAAGTGGAGTTCCCGTGGATGTATGACGAGATCGGCAGAGACGAGTTGGATATACAGCAGCTGGTAACATGACGCATCAGAGACAGTCATCGGGCCGAGCTATGAACAGTGCAGCTGTTGAAGTTGGATATGACACGAAGTTCCGGCCCGATCGGCCGAGCCAACTATTTCTGCCCCCCAAAGATACGAAGATCAGATATAAAATGGAATGGATCATGTGGAATGGGAGCTGTGCGAATAGTACCAAGTCAAGACAAGTGATGATGACCGATGGATCTGTCCAGGAATGATGTGGGAAGGCCCGATCAGGCCCGATCGGCTGAATCAGTGCGATCTTGTTACCCCGACAGGGGGTGAAGGTCGGGAATATGGCCGAGCGAACACGCAAAGTCGTTGTGATGGTAACCCAGAGAGTTTGCGAAGTGATCTAGGGCTGATCGCCCAGATCACTCGGCCGATCACTCGACCGATCGCGGTGCTGATCACGATCGGGGCTGATCAGCCCCAAACCGGCGTCCAAATGCAAAGGCAGATGAAGTTTTCAGTCAAGCCGGGTTGGATATGAAGTGAACAGTGTCCGAGGGGCAGATCTCAAGTGTTTTCCAAGCTGTTTGTCGAGAGATCGAGATGGTTGAAGATCGGCATATAGTTTGACCATGATCAGTCGAGGACCGGATCGGGATCAGTCGAAGATCAGTCAGAAAAGGGTACGAATCAGGTTGGAGATCAACGAAGAACGTTCTACGAAGATGCTGGAATAAATCAGGTGGCAAGAAGTTCAAGGTAGAAGTATTAGGTAAGTCACATAGGTTGGTGTAGGTTACATTTGGTACTGGATTTTTTAGGTTTATAATATTAATATCAGGTTCTGTTTTCCCTCCAAGTAAAGAAGTCGTTGCGCCACTTGGCGCTACGTTTGGGAACGGGGGGCTAATAAGGCTCCCCCCGTTCATATGTTCCCGGACGAGATGCGCATAGTCGCACTTTGGCTCGACGGAAGTCCCACGACGGGATTTACTTGGGTTAAACACCCTCACGAGGTTTTGATTTTCCCCCTAAGCAAAGAGTCGCTCCGCCACGTGTTGCTGTCATTGGGAGCACAGGGTTAACTAGTCCCCTCTTGCTCAACTTAATACCCGGTTAAGACGCGCTTAGACGCATTTTGGCTTACCGGAAGACCCCCGACGGGTTTGTTTAGGCGATCAAGCCTCACCACGCACGCGCACGTGTTTGGAACACGTTATTAATATTGGAAAATGTTTTGTGGAGATAACGTCTGTGGATTACTGTGGAAGATCGTGGTTTGATCGCGTTTTCTTGGTTTCTTGTTATCTCTCTCTCTCATTGGTCGGCCTGATCGGACGAACTTTCCCGATCAGTGCCTAGATACTGATTAAGTATCGACCCCAACCCGCTCTCCGGTGAAGATTTCCACCCGAGGACACCCCCGTCTCGAGAAGGTCATCCCCTCCGACCTGATCAAGATCATCGTTTTCGTCACCGAGTCCACCTGAGTGAGTGTAACCACCCCGATCAACGGGTACACAAGGTGAGATGAAGTTGAATATGGATCCTATCGCACATGACGACCGGTCAGATGACCGGGAAGATCAGATCAGTCACCATAATGGTGATTCATCTGATTCTGATGGCGATCAGGATCAACGGAGTACCCCCTCCGATAGTTGGTCGTCCGGGCCAGTGGGTATCCGGATTCCACCCAAGACTTCCGTCATGGATTTGGAAATCGGCTCCACCACAATGGTGCGCGTGCCCGGATCACTTGGTGACTCAGGATATCACCGTGATTCCTTTGATGATGAAAAAGATGTGAAAATCAAAGTGGAGGAAACTTTTCGGGTGTATTGGAGGAAGGCGTATCGCCTCCGATGCTGTCCAAACCTAAAGGAAGCGATGGTCGACCTGGTCTGGTGGAGTTCCAGGTCGAAATTAAAGATGAAACAACTCCCCACATGGCCCCGATCGGGGCCGATCTGGGTTATAGTAAAGTTAACTATAATCCGGGAAAGGATCGAGGTGCTGACCTCGATCCTATGCAAAAGAAGAAAATGGAAAAAGAATGGGGACTGATTTATATGATCTACCTAAAAACATGGAACCAAATAGTACTGAGATCGCCGCAGACTGAACCTAGATTGGTTTAAAGCAAGGGGTTAAGATGATGACCAATCACCCAAGGATGGTCTTACAACTATGCCCGAGCCCCCGGAACCAATGCAGATGACGTTGACACTTACGATGGGGCGTTTCTGCAATAGCTACGCCTATCATATCAACTTTGATCTGGCCAGGGGCGATCAGGTCGGCATTGGCTGGAAAACGGTCGATCAGCCTTTGATTAGTGCAAACACCATTGTTTGTTGATATGGAATTTAGTCTGATGGAATCTGTTCATTTTGACGAAAGTGTTGTCGAATGAGTCTGCCCGATGATCGAGCTGATCAGGTGTTCTGACCGGGGCGAGCTGGTAAACAGCCCGATCAGTGATATGGATAGATATGTGATCTGTCGAACGAGTAGATGAGATACCTACGTATCCAGTATTGATGTATATCCTGCTGGGCCAACATTTTTCGTCACTATAACAGCTGTCAATAAGCATTTATGTCGGCCATAGGAACCTTGAAGTAGACATGGCGAGGCAATGTCGACTATCAGTTATGAAAATATCTATGTCAATGTTACTGCAGTCGGATACTTCGGATTCCCATTGGGATTGACGTCTCGAGTGTAGTATTCACTGGATCAAGCGATCAAGAAGTCGAACGTTGTCATCTCGGTTGCATTGAATTCAACGAGCAGCTCCGTCTAAGAGATTTACTGTCTGACGTCACATTTTTATCGGTGGATGCTCGACAAAAGAGGGTGTTCTCATCTTGCGATATCTTGTCAGGACAGAACAAAATTTGTCCAAAAATACCGAGTCCCATTTCCGATTAAATGTGCAGGTCCGGCAACTCGTTCACTGGTCCCATATAAACATATTGTTCACTCAGTTACCAGTTAACCAGCCAATCCGGAATAATTACCTCGTACAGATTGAGCAGTGGGTCCAGAGTCAGAAACAATCAATATGGGACCCGTTTATTTGCAAGCAAAAGCGTACACCGTCTCTCCTCAATCGGAAACCAGCATTTTATCAGATGGTACAATATTGCGCTTCGTTCTTCCTTTAAACAAGTATCGATTTTAAAAATGGAGAAGAAATCATCAGTGATGCAAGTTAGGAATCCGTTGGGCAACGAAAAAAACAAATCATGTGTCTGAGCTATTGAAGTCTTTATCTGGCAGTGGGACGAGCGATCCTGAGCTTCCAAAACGCTTTCTCCTAATTTTACAATGATTACACTTTATTTCGAGGACTACTTGAGATACGGACAATGGCAAAAATGGCGAGGCTAACGTTCTGAGTAAACACTATGACGCTGAATTTGATCCGCGAGAAGTGTTTTATTAATCGATCGTAGGCGTTTGCTCTTTATCGGTATGTTCGTTTACCGAAGCGTGCTTGAACGTGTGCATTGATGGCAGAAAATGCTGTCAAGAGCATTCTTGCAAGTTTACGCAGGATGGCGAGCCTTTTTGTAAAGATTGCGTGGTTGAGAAACGACTGTATTGCCGACAGCACTTGTGCATGGCTTTAAACCGCGAGAATTGCCGGATCAGCGAAAGCTAGTCGTTTTGAGAAGACCACACCTGCCTCGAGTGCTTAGATCGAGGGGAGACGGCGAATGTTGCGATAGAAGAATCGCCTCGAAATACGTGTGACCAGCATCCACTTTGCTGGAGTGAAGATTGTATGTGTCTTGAAGTTGCGGAACCCAACGAGTCTTTTTTTTGCAAGAATCATCGTGAAGTCCGTCTCTGCAAGGGGGTATCTGAGCGTGGAGAAAAGTGCAGTGGCGTTGCATCGAAGGGACAATTTTGTGGCAAACATCATTCGGGAGCAGTAGCGCGAGAAGCGCGAACAAATGAGATGAGTACAGCCAAGTACCATGCTCAAAAGAGAAGGCAAAATGTGCAAAGGCAAAGCATTGTCGGGTCGAATTACCGTCGAGATCACGTCGGGCGTGTTTCACTGCACACTTTCAAGCTTCCGGAACCAGTTGGTCTTTTCTTTAGTTGAAACAAGGGGGAGGCAGGAGGTGATAAAATCTCTTCATCTCCAGAAGTGGAAAGTGAAAGATGGAGAGGAGACAACATCGTTGGAGCTTCTCAAGACGCTTGAGGCGAGTACGAAGGAGGTAAACGAAGAAGCTCAAGAAACAAAAGCCGATAGTAGCGATGAGCCGAGTACAAAGCAATTAAAAGAAGAAGATAAAGAAATGAAAGTCAAATATGGCGATGTGTGGTGCTCCGATAGTGATGTGAACGATTTCGTGAACGCGGTTCAATATGACAACGAAGACGAAGTGAATGAATCGGAGCATCGGAAACGTCCCTGGGAAATATATGAGGTTGAAGGCGATGAAAACGGATGATGTGCTTGATAAATGTTGACTTGCTTCCGGATACTTGTTTACGACTTTGATGTATGTTGGAGATTCGAACACTGAAGTCGATGATTTGCGTGACGGCCAGTTGACACCGCTACCGCCATCGATGTATAAACGAAGTCGTCGCATTTGCTGGTAGATTGGAGACATATTTTAATTCAGCATTAGCGACTGGAGGCGCATAATGTCGCCGAGGAAAACGATCGGATGACTGATTTTTGGGCCAGAGGTTAGTTCTCATTCTACAACCATCAGTCGTTGTTTGACCCTGGCGAGTTGCCATCCATTCCTGTCTGAAACCTCCACACCAGAAGACCAATAATCTATTGATCACAAGATGAACGTGCTAGTTAGATATGCTGCTTATGGAAAAACCGAGTGGGATGGATCTTGCGTTACTTGGCGTAAGCTTGAGGAATCTGGGCAGGCGCTCTGCGCATCCAAGTCTTTTATCCGTAAAGCTGGTGGTTGAGTGTATTGAAGAGCAAGACGATCATGAAGCATAGCGAAGTTGTAGGCGCGCTATTCAGGATTGATAGAGCGTGTTTACGGGCCACCTATGACTGATGTTATGGACATAATTCCGGCAAGCAGCTCTTAACACGTTCTTTAACGTCGATTCAATTGATGGCGGGAAACCAAGATATCGTTTGCGACTGCAGTCGCGAGAAATTTATTGTCGACAATCAAGAATATACTGCGTACTATGGAAACTTTCGAGGACGCTTTAATTCGTGGTTTGGTCCAATTTAATCCAACTGTCGTCTTACACGAAAGATTGGTCTTTATGACGACGCAGTTTCGAGAGGGAAAGGACCATTTTTCTACATCGACTTCTGTACAAACATTGGCACTGTCTATTCGTATCACGAATAGATCTTGTCGTTGATAGATGCGCTCATGAAGTTACTCGCCCTAATGGCGATGCAAGATGCTGTGAATCAGCAGATTGTGTTAACGATCTTACAGACATTTGTGGTCATTGATTGACACGTCGAATCAATTGCTAAAAATCCATTTGCTCTTTTGTCTTGGCTTCGTTTGTCAAGTTTTACAAAGTTAACGAGAGCGCACTGTCCGCAGTGTTTAATTTGCTCTTTGCGTATAGAGTGTGTCATGCCAGGAAATATGTGGGATGCTCTATGAAATGCTCGTGTTTATGCTAAGCTCAATGAAAGGGAAGAACGTGCGCAGTTTGTGCAACATGATTGTACTAGATCGATGGAAGTGTCCAAAAAATTTTGCTCGTGAGCTCCCCACAGAACCAAATGACAGCAAATTGAAGACGTATGCTATGTCTCCATTTATATGACGATGCCCCATCAACTACTGATCACTGAGGATACTATTCTACATCATAGAAGCTACTTTCGAATGGTTGTAAGAGCTCAGCTGACTTAGGGGGACGCCACCATCAAATTGTCCGCTCATTCTTGTGTCATTTGAACCATTCCAACGCCTCAAGCAGCTTGGTCACTTGCTCTCCTTCAAGATGATGCTTTACTGCGCAACTCCGTTTCACAGAGAAACTCAGTGACCAGGACAAAATCGCAGTTCTCGGCACGGCTTTTTTAATTGTTAGTTCTTGCAGCCGTACAAGGGCCGCAAAAGTATGATCACATTTGAGAGTGAATTCGCAACTTCAAAAACCCCTGAATGATTTGATACTTTGCATATAGAAAAAAAATCGTCAGCATCTTATCAACTCCGAGTAGTATTCCCGACTTTAATCGCAGCCGAGACATAGACAGCCATGATTGGTGCTCACAATCGTTGGTCCACCACAAGCTTCCGTTATTAGTCCCCGAAGTGTATAAAGATGTCTACAAGACGCAAAGGAAAAATTTTGGCCGCGGTGACGACCTGGGAGATGTGCAACACGATCGTTTTGGAGACGGGGGTCGCTAATGTAAACGGCTAGGAGTGGCTGAAGTAGCAACGTATTAACGATCATGTTTTCTCTCAAGATGCTGTGCGATGGCATTGACACTGCCATCATCAAAAAGTCCCTCAAACGTCGAGATGTGCTGGCGCAGGGTGAGAAGGATGGTTGCAAGATACCGATGAACTCTCGTATGGAAAATTCTAGAGTGATGTACTTACCAAGATGTCGTTAGGGTGTTTAGACGGATACTTCAACTCCGAAATGGATCACTTATCCCATAAAGCTACGGGGAACGCATTTGATGACAAGTTGTACGAGAGGAATTGTGTTGTGCTACCTCCGAATTGGTCTCGACAAAACGCTGAAGTCGGTTTATCGTTTCCGGATCTTCACCAAAAACATATATTACCAAAACGCCCCATGTTTGACGTTATCACGCTTCGGGAATTTAACTACAAGCCACAACAGTCTTGAAACAAGTAGCTCCTCGAAGTGATCAGAAATCCTCATTGGTACTCCCTGTTATAACACCATCGATCAATGATTAGATTCGCACGAATCAGAGGCAATTGATCGTAACCCATTAAAGTTTGGTGGTTGTCGTTGAAGTGTTCCTTCACATCAGTAGCACGAGCTGATCAAGAAATCCGATCGGGCTTCGTGTTAAGGTATCATCGATCTGATCATCGCCAACCGGAGTAATATCGATCAGATAGGAGCCGATCGAAGGCCGATCGATTCTGCAATGTTCGATCTAAATAGGTTACGTCGAAATGTTCCCATTGTGGAACAGTTTACCCATGACGATTAGGGCGGTTGAAAATGATGGTGTGCGAGAAAGGTGGTATGAACTAACTGTGGATCTTAGCTTCACAATTTGAGCGTGAAGGCACAAGTCGGAGTTATGCAAATCGAATTTGACTTTAATGATAGATCGATCGATCTGCGATTATTGACCGATCTGGACACGAACTGGTTGCTTTCGGATTTTGATCGAATATAATTGCTTCTAATACGGCGCTCGGAACTATTGTGTCATGTGTTTTCTGAGTGAACTAAGTACTTGAGGTGTCAACTTGGATCGATACTGTGGAGTTTCGGTGACGCAGGCAATAGCCGGAGTGCTATAACCTTCGTTGAGAGTACCGATTGGAGCTGACGAGGAAGGATTACAAGTCTGGGGCGATCTAACTGAGGATGTCGCAAGCGGATGTGCAATGAATCATGAACCAAGACCTGATCCGGTGCCGTTTGGCTGGTCCGATCTGGTCTCCCACCGATCGACCTGGTTTGAAATTCACGTATCCGGCGCATTTGCGTAGAATATTTCCTAGGTTTCTCGATCATTCTTACAGATAGGAACAGATCGGGCCTGATCTGGAGCTGTATACGCTGGGATTAAAACTCGTCGATCTGCTTCCTGAGTTGCATGCATACTTGGAGGTTTCTTCCTAGACTTAAGCCTTCAATTGATCGCTGCATCGATCGACGGATTTCGGTTCTTTTGGAGATGATGATCAGACTCCGCTCTGAAATTGGCTCGATCGGTGACCATATCGTCATGTTCGATGGAACTTGAGATATTTATCACGTGTATTGTCCTGAGTGGATGGGCCGGCCCTCCTGAAACAATATGTCTTTGGCGAGCATTAAAGACACCCGACCTCTTCATGCAGGTTTATATGTTGCCATCCATGGTCAGAGGCCAGCTCATTAACCAAGAGAGTAACTCGACTGTGGAAATGGTTTTACGGCAAACGATGTATGAAGACGCGATCTGCATGGGTCTTAAAGATTAGCGATATGGAAGTATGCGGATAATGAATGATCAGCAGACTTTACCAGAGTGGTGACAAAAGTGTTTGAACATTTCTGAAATGGAGAACCGTGCTAGGTGAGATCAGGCCGCTACCGTTGTGCGGTAGCGACCAGACTCAGGGGCGGCTGTGGTAAAGCGATCTGAAATTTTTTTGAGAATGAGGTGGACCACACATGGCCGTTGATTAGGGGTATTCGCGATGTGAAGAGATCAGCCAAGTACTGTTACTACGCCCAGTCCCAGACATTGATGGAACGGTGGAGATCACGATCGCGATCGTGATCACGTTTACTAAGTGGAGTTCCCGTGGATGTATAACGAGTTGGAAATGCAGCAACTGGTGACATGACGCGGAGGCAGTCATCTAACCGATTTATGAATAGTGCAGCTGGTGAAGTTGATCATGACACGAAGTTTCGGCCCGATCGGCCTAGCCAACTAATTTTGTCCCCAGAGATACGAAGATCAGACATGAAATGGAATGAAGCACGTGGAATGGAAGCTGTGTCGGTAATGCCAAGTCCGGACAAATGATGATCACCGATGGATTCGTCCAGAAATGATGCGGAAAGTCCCGATCAGGCTCGATCGGTTGAATCAGTGTGATCTGGTTACCCCGACAAGGGGTAAAGGTCGATGATATGGCCGAGGGAACACGCGAAGTCAGTGTGATGGTAACCAAGAGAGTTTGCGAAGTGATCGAGGGCTGATCACCCTGATCACTACCTGATCACTCGGCTGATCGCGGTGCTGATCGCGATCGGGGCTGATCAGCCCCAAACCGTCGTCCAGATACACAGGCAGATGAAGTTTTCAGTCAAGCCGGGTTGGATATGAAGTGAACAGTGTCCGAGGGGCAGATCGCAAGTGTTTTCCAAGTTGTTTGTCGATAGATCGGGATGGTGAAGATCGGCATAGAGTTTGACCATGATCAGTCGAGGACCGGATCGGGATCAGTCGGAGATCAGTCAGAAAAGGGTACGAATCAGGTTGAAGATCAACGAAGAACGTTCTTCAAAGATGATGGAATAAATCAGGTGGCAAGAAGTTCAAGTTAGAAGTACGGTAAGCCACATAGGTTGGTGTAGGTTACATTTGGTACTGGATTTTTTAGGTTTATAATATTAATATCAGGTTCTGTTTTCCCTCCAAGTAAAGAAGTCGTTGCGCCACTTGGCGCTACTTTTGGGAACGGGGGGCTAACAAGGCTCCCCCCGTTCATTTGTTCCCGGACGAGACGCGCATAGGCGCACTTTGGCTCGACGGAAGTCCCACGACGGGATTTACTTGGGTTAAACACCCTCACGAGGTTTTGATTTTCCCCCTAAGCAAAGAGTCGCTCCGCCACGTGTTGCGGTCATTGGGAGCACAGGGTTGATTAGTCCCCTCTTGCTCAACTAATTCCCGGTTAAGACGCGCTAAGACGCATTTTGGCTTACCGGAAGACCCCCGACGGGTTTGTTTAGGTGATCAAACCTTACCCTCAACGCACACGTGTTTGGAACACGTCAATAATATTGGAAAAGGTTTTGTGGAGATAACGTTTGTGGATTACTGTGGAAGATCGTGGTTTGATCGCGTTTTCTTGGTTTCTTATTATCTCTTTCCTATTGGCTGGCCTGATCGGACGAACTTTCCCGATCAGTGCCTAGATACTGATTAAGTATCGACCCCAACCCGTTCTCCGGTGAAGATTTTCACCCGAGGACACCCCCCGTCTCGAGAAGGTCATCCCCTCCGACCTGATCAAGATCATCGTTTCGTCACCGAGTCCACCTAAGTGAGTGTAACCACCCCCGATCAACGGGTACACAAGGTGAGATGAAGATAAACATAGATCCTGACGCGCATGAAGACCGGCCAGATGACCGGGAGGAGCAGATCAGTCACCATAATGGTGATTCATCTGATTCTGATGCTGATCAGGATCAACGGAGTACCCCCTCCGATAGTTGGTCGTCCGGGCCAGTGGGTATCCGGATTCCGCCCAAGACTTCGGTCATGGATTTGGAAATCGGCTCCACCACACTCATCTTCGCGCATCTATTGCAGCGAATGAACTTCTTGTTTTTTCGGTTGCCTCGGTGTCGGGGCATTTAAAACCGATAGGTCCATCGGTTCTGGACCTCCTCCGCCCGCGCTCTGGCGCGGGCTTTGGTGTCGCGGGACGAAGTGTGAACTTCGTCTGTTCGAGAAATTGTTATGATTAACATGCTGCACCGGCGGCATGCTAAAGTCGAAAGGCTGTTGAGCCCTTCGACTGAGCCCAGCATGCGTTGACGCTGAACGCATGCTGAATTTCTCTCGGATGCTTTGATCTATGGAATCCCTCAGAGGCTTTGGCGGAATTCGGTAAAGACTCTGCTTGATGGGGCCGTCGTTCAGTCCCTTCATAAAGCCAGTGACCTGCATGGCAGGGGGCACCG
>MIQA02013439.1:2667-38566 GCA_001887855.2 Sclerospora graminicola | reverse complement strand
ATAGCGCGCGATCCGCTTCGCCATCTGGTAATCCAGCAAACTGGGGGCATGTGTGTGACGCGTCGCCCGGTGCACCGCAAAAGCAATATCGGGGCGAGTGCACCGAGATATCCACAACAAACTTCCGACGAGAGATTGAAAATCTTTAATTGTCGGTATATTTCCATCGAACTTCACCGGTAACTTTAAGCTTGCCGGTCCCGACAGTGTTTCTTCGAGGACTGGAGTCTTAACAGCGTTCGCATCCTGCAGTCCGTGCTTCTCCAGCATTTCTTCAATGGTGGTCTGTTGATCGATGCGATATTCTTTTTCATTTCCTCCTTCGATCCTCATGCCTAGGAATTTTTCGACATTCCCTAGGTCTTTGAGTTCCAAAACACTCATTTTCTTGAAAAATTCATCCACAAAATTTTGCTTCGTTGCAGTGACCAACAGGTCAACCACATAAACTCCCACCAGAATCGTATCTCCATCGGTAAATCGTACGAAAACACAAGTATCCGTCAAGCATTGCTTGAACCCCATATCCACCAATGTCTTCCGTAATAGCTCATACCAAAGTCGTCCAGCTTGCTTTAAACCGTACAGGTTTCTTTCCAACTTTAACACTAAATCTTTCGTGCTTTCAACACCCAAATCTTCGAGCTTCTCGACATTTATTTCCATCCCTTTAGGGATCTGCAGGTGTATTTCATAGTCTCCTTCGGTTGGTGCCTTTGGGTAGGCACTGGGCACATCACCGTGCCGCGCCGGCACCCCCCAAATTTTTGCCAAAATTAGGATAATTTTCACGTTACTTAGTTCCATAACCGTGGAAAATGTCATGAAGTAATCTTCACCGAGAACCTGTTTATCTCCACGCGCAACGAGACGCGCCTTGTACCGCTCAACCCTACCATCAGCTTTCAATTTGGTTTTATAAACCCATTTAGTTGGCAGGGGTTTTTTCAGCGGGTTACGTCTGACAACCTTCCAGGTTCCCAACTCTTCCAGTGATCTCAATTCCTCTTGCTCTGCAGCCCTCCATTTTTCTGACTGAGGGCCGCTATGAGCTTCCGAATAGTTGGAAGGGTCTTCAATTTTTACGACTGAGTCGTCGACCTCACTGGAATTATCCACAACCGCGAAAGCAAACAACAAATTTTCACCAATATCTCCGAGATTTGGAACCATTTCGTTTGTTTCCACTTGCTTTGGGTCTTCTTTTCCGCTTTTCTTATGTTCGGCAGCCAATGCTGCTGCCTTGTAGGTCTTCTTTTTTGCCCTGTTTGACTTCCTTGGCGTGGATTGCTTCTTTGAATTCTTCCGATTGCTTCCTTCAGGCTCATAGTTTCCGGGACTCTCTTGAGCAGACTTTTCTTCTTGCTCTTCAACTCTTTCCTTGCGTGATACGCTTTCTTCGAGGTTTTCACCCGACTCGCCTTGTAATAGTCGTGATATCTTCTCATTTGCATCGTCACTCAGTGTTTCGATCTGAGTGACGTGTCGGGTGGTAGTTACCACCCGGTCTTTCAGAAGTAGAACTTTGAACCCTTTGGTTTCATCGTTCCTTCCAAGTATTAATGCCCGTTCGGCGTGCTTGGCCAGTGATTTTTTGTGCGGGTCTCTCCATACCATACATGGAGACCCGAAAACAACGATGTCACTCACAACAGTGGGTTTTCCAGTCAGCATTTGGATCGGAGGTGCCCCACCTGGATTCGAACGAGTCGGACTGCGGTTGAGTATATACGTCGCATACTCAGCCGCTTCCGACCAAAACATCAGGGGCACTCCCGATCCAAAAATCATGCACCGAACCATATTAAATATGGTTCGGTTCATGCGTTCGGCCTTGCCATTGGATGCCGGGGTACCCGCTTCGGTAATTTGCCGGCGTACCCCCGTCCGTTTGCAGAAAAGATCAACGGTCTTGAATTCTCCACCGCCATCCGTGCGCAGCACGTGAATTCGGCAATTAAATTCTTTCTCAAACCAACAAAGAAAATGTTCGAACATTTTTGCTGCGCGATCTTTTGACCGTGCAGCAAAAACTCTCACATAGTTCGAAAAGTGATCAACAAATACCACCAGGTATCTGTTACCACGTCTGTCTCTTGGGGTGATTGGACCTTTAAGGTCGCTGCATATCACCCCACCAACTCTTTCGATTGGAGAATTTCTTCCAGAGTCCCTTTTGGGTTGTCGGGTTCTTTGACCTTTACCTTCGGCACAGGTCAGGCAGTTTGGTCGAGCATGGTCGATGATTTTAATGCCTGACCTGGGGTCCTTTGCAAGTTTCTCGACTGCATCGTAGGCAAGGTGCCCCAACCTTGCATGAAAGTGGTGCAGGGTTCCTTCCTGCACATCGTCCGCACCTTCTTGTGAGACTGCATTCATCACCATGCTCGAAAATTCCGTCGTTAAATTTGTTCCTTTGTTTGCGTGCAATTTTGCAACAAAAACAGAACCACACACTTCAATCGGAAACAAAACTTTGTTGTTTAAAACCAATTCCATTTTATCTCCATTATCTTTCAACATGCACCCTTTCTTACGCAAACAACCAAGCGAAATAAGGTTCATGGCTAACTTAGGAAAATACCTCGGAGAGCGTGATCGTGGTCTTGACATTTGCGCTTGCCATTCCTTGTAACGTAACTTTCCCGACTTTCGTTACCTGTAGACTTCCTCCATCGGGAAGCGTTAACGCGTCTGCATCTGTGCACTCCTTCACATCTTGCAGCAAACTTTCATCAGAGACTAAGTGCCTGCTGGCACCACTGTCAATGATCCAAAAATCTTCGTCTTTATTTAGTGAGTCGTCGGAAATTCCACTTGTTCTGTGGTCTGTTTCACTCGTAGACAGAGCAAACCGCTGCTCTGACATACGACTTCCACCTCTGTTTTTCCGATCGTTCCCTTTAAAATTTCGGCGATGGCTCTGCCGCGGACAATCTTTCTTGATGTGGCCTTCATTTCCACAGGCATAACAAACTCTTCTCTGCCCACCTTCACCCACAGCATTAGCAAAAATTTTCGCGGGCTTCTTGGGTTTTTGGGCCTCGTCATCAATTTCTTGGGCCCATGCAACAAGTTCCTGAGCGTGTTGAATGAAATCCTGCCTTTGTGGGTTATATCGAACGAAGAGAGCAAGCTTAAGTCTTGGAGCGGCATATTTAACGATATTCTCAACAATTAATCGTTCGCTCGACTCACTCTCCTTGGCCAACGCCACCAAGTACAAAAAATGCTCCGTCCACGTCCTTTTCGGATCTTTTTCAGCCGCAAAAAGGGACGCAGCTTGGTGGTGGGTTATGTGCACCTTGAAAGCCGTCAACAATTGTTCCAATACGAAATAAAGTGTGGAGTTGAGTTGCCACCAGGTTCCAATGTTCGCCTGGTAGTAACTCAACGCCACTCCTTCTAAATGTTCACCGAGCTTATTGACCTTTAGCCGCTCGTTCCAAGCAAATCCACACGAAAGCTCGGCAATTTCGATAGCTTCAATGAACAGGTAGGCCCATTGCCTAAAACCTGAACCAAGCCCAGGGTAGATTTCACGCCCTGAAAACTTCTGTATCGTGATTTTTGGTATCTTGACACCACTCACTACCCCTGTTGGGTGTCCAAAAATGTTTGCTTGTGGGGCCATGCCCCCCGCCATACCTTGCGGTCCCATTCCTGGCGGTTGAACTGGTGGCACATCGCCTGCCCCGCCACGCATAGCCTCACGCGCCGCGGCTTCTTCGGCGCCTAAATCGTTTAGCGTCATTTTCATGCCAAACGGGCCATGATTTTTTAATGTGTCCCGGAAGACACTGGCATACTCCGAGCTCTTATTCGAGCCAGGAGACGTACTAGGAGCTGATCCCGTGGACCTAGCCTCCTCGACAGCTTCGAGCCGTCTATCCATCTTCTTCAGATACTCCAAAATGAGATCCATTTCGGGAAGTGACTTTTCACTCTTTTCCTCGTCCATATTCCACGAGAACTGACTTAAAACGAGATTAAAAAACATGTTTCGTTACGAAAAAAACGTCAACCAGTTTGTCCACAGTGTCCAAATCCACTATAATCGAAAAATGCTCCACTTATCCACAATAACTTGCGAAAGTGCGAGAAAATTCAAATTTGCGAAAGTAGTCAAAAAACACTCGGTTAAAGCCCCTGGAAACTTGGGCTCATAACCTGTAGGAAAATTAACTTAGCGCCCTTGCCGTCCTTACAGACGCGGATGTGCCTGTGCCGGTGAGAGCCTTCAAGCAGTCCAATGAGCAGCTCCAACTGTAGCCGATTAGAGCTTCCAGGTGGTGTTTATTTTACGCGGCAACTTGACTGGTCAAGTCGCAGGTCGTCTATGCAGGTGCCTCTACCGAAGTGCCCTATGTCACTGTCTCTATTTAGAGTTAAAAGTAAAAGTGTATTAATATAAAAGGTTACTATAAAAAGTTACTAAAATAAATCAGTAATGACTTTTTCTGTAACCTAAATGTTACGTAATGATGTCCTGTCGTAATTATCGCAAAATAACCTGGAATTTCACATTTCACACATTTCACTGAATGGGTACAAAATTCCAACACTTATGACCACGACATCCATCTTTTCTGTCCCCGTCGTGTTGCAGCAGAAAACCACGGTAATGCGGTCCTTCTCAGTCTTCTTGCCGCTTCGGCGCATGGACGCGAGCGTTTTGTTCGGCGGCAGCCAAAAGAAAAGAGCAGCTTCGTCTAAATTGAAGACGTCTTCTGGGAAGTATTGAGACCTTAACTTGCACCCTAGATAGAGCCAATTCTCTGCAATCTACCGGGGAAGCTTCGCCGTGAAGTGTATATTGCTTGATGTTGTAGCGGCTCTTGAACTTGTCGATCCAGCCAGTTGGAGATACGAAGCTCGTCCTCGTCAATGCCTTGCGCTGTTCGTATGGTGCGCGCTTCTTCCAGCCGTAGATCTTCGGTCAACATTGCTTTTCCCTCGTTTTTTATAGAACGCGAGAATACAGCTTAAGAATCTGGGAAGAGTACACGGCGGCGTCTCTTCCGGTCGACCGGTCTGTCGATGAAAGTATCCAGTGAGCTGTGCGAATGCGGGAAGCTGTGGCGTGAGATTTGCTCAAGTTGAGCTTTGCCTTTGCCCATTCTTGCACTTGGAAGACTTTGATGCCTGGGGTTTTCTCCACGTGGACCTGGATCGTGCGTTTCGGGTCGAACGTAAAAACCGTGCGGGTTGCCTTCATCGTTGAGTAGACGTTTAGGTCGTGGAGGCGTGAATATGGAAGTGACACGGCCAACCAAGTTCAAAAGCTATTCTTGTATGGAGGTCAATCGGTGATTGGTGCGAGGCTCCTAGTGTGTGGTTCTTGTATTGGTTCTCTATACAAAAATCAAGTCAAAAAGGTTGGTGCTGCTGTCAACGGTTTGTATATAGGATTTGTTCTTACGTAGAGGATCATGTATGGAGGGACAACTGTAATTTTGAAATAGACAAATGCACCTTGTTTTGGTAATTTGGATTTTACTTTTGCAAATCGTTTTTGACTGATCTGGGAACGATAATTGTCGTCTCACGTTGTTTCCCACCACATATCAAAACATCATCTTGAATTCCCTGTGGAAGTCGAGATATCGATGTCGGCTATAATTATGCACAGAATTTTAGGTTACGTGAGTTGACTAGATTCCTACTCGATTCTAGGGAATAAATCAGAAAACAGTTTTTTTCAGTATATCAAGTGTCGCGTAACGAGCGCTTGGTTTGGATTAGATAAGCTCCCTCTAGCTGACCTCTTTCTCGGGCAAGGTTTCATAAAGCCTACCTCCAACCGGAAGTTTTATTCACTGTATACTCACTTACGTTCCGTGTGTTCAATTATTACATCTTCCCGCTACCAGAAGAGGGTTTTCCACCCAGGAGCAACCCTATCCCCAACACATATCCATAAACAACCGGGCAACACAATCTTTCGACCAGGGGACGCTCTCTAAAGGGAGCGTAACCGCTAGAACTGACGGGTACACAAGGTGAGGACGTAGAAGATGTTGGAAGGCAATCTCGCGTGACAAAGCGTGAAGACCGCAGATTAGGCATGCACGGAGGAAAGTACATACGGGTCCGGATCAAAGGAGAGGGAATTTTATAACATGGAGTGCTTCAGGAGCTTAAGCTTCATGACCACCAACTGAATTGTATGTCTGTAGGTGGACGACTCTGTACTTAAAGCAAAAAAACAAGCCAGTTTACACCGCCTTGTTAGACGGATCGTTACCCACCATGTCTTCTCGTTTCGACAGCCGCCACGGGCGTTGCTCTCAGTGGAATACCTACTCGCCGAGAAGATCGCACTCCAGGAAAATGTTGCTGCAGGAGTGAATGGTAAGTACTCTGAATTTCTATTCACAGCTCCGATGAGACGACCGTTTATTTAGTGATAACAAAACCCGGACTCATCATTACTGCTCACGGCGGTTCAAGAAAAAGTTGAGTGGGATCGAGCAACAGTCCTGCTCGTGGTTGCGCGCAAACCTCAGCCCACTGATAATGTCAGGGACCAACGTGGCGGATCCGTTGAAGATTCATTCCATAACATCTACAGATGCTGTTTATACCACGGTGTGGCAAGACATTCTCATTGACACACTATAGAAAGATTACGTCTACAATCATTAACCGGTCCACTGGACTCGCTCTAAATACCGCCCTATACACGACAATTTGAAGTATCACGTGTCGGCAGTGGTGATCAAGGCGCTCGATCAACTTGGAACGGAGCTGGTGCCACTCCCGACGAATACAACATCCGTTCTCCAGCTGCTTGACGTGGGATTAGTGGGCCCCTTCAGAAGGAAGCTCTGATCTCTCGTCGTCATAGACGAGCTAAGTGAATTCACGACTCACCCGCTTAAGTAACGTTTGCTTGCGATGCGCTCAGCTACAGCGGACCAGAAGCGAAGATTCATCGCGCAAAAGTTCATCCGGCCTAATGAAGAGACCATTAGAAGTGCATGGACTATATCATGCCTTCGGGGAGAGATGGATGCACAATAATAAATAATGAATGCTGAGTGAATGTATCAATAGAATTTCAATGCCTTTGAACGCTCAACCTTGTGACACTATCACTACCAAAATTAATATAAAGCGGTCTTGTAATCTTAATTGCTAGGTTTAAATCCATATCCCCTCAGAAGCTCTGCATGTAGCTGCACTAATGATTCTTCGCTCTGGTCGTGTATGTTCACAACCACACAAAAAATTTCAACGATTGATAATTTAAGCCAATCAGGGACCGCCATAGACGGTTTTATCCGGTAGTTGTTTTATTCTGGAACCGCTTCACCATACGTTTGGCTAAACAAAAATCGTAATCTTCCGTGGCTGTGCTGTATTCTGTTGGAAGTTTCCATAGTTGTGTTTGATGCAGCCAGAAATGATCCCTATGGTACGGATCGTGACGCCGTATTGGATCACGGAAGGTTAGCGTTCATGGTCTCGCGTCATTGAATACTATTTTTTCGTAGCGTATAGCCCACAGAAAGATCCAGGAGAAAAAATGAAATTAAAGACGCTTTTTGAAGCATTTACACCCTGTGAGACAATTTTACCGGAAACTAATGGGGGTGTCGACGAAAGTCACTCGTCCACGTCCGCTGCACCAAACTGTAGAAACTTGGGTATGGAAAGGACAACCAAAATTACGTTTATGAAAACCGTTGATGCACAGGAGAACCTTTGGCGTTGTTAAACGGAAATGCCCCCTCGGGGAGAAGGAGGTTCGACTCTTTTCCGTTGATTATTATATCAACGTGATGATCGAGCAAAATTTAAGAAATGTTTGACAATGATTTTGGGATATAACGTGTGTATGTGCGATTCCTATTGATGCATCACCACGATCAGATTAGTAAGTTGACTAATAAAGGTCAGTATTGCGTGAACGAGCATCTGAGCTGAATAGCTTGCGCTGCTGGATCTTGGCGCAGATCTCTCTAGAGTTCTCTCTCCATCTCCATCCTCGCATCCAGTTGACAACAATACTACGCTTGCGATGCATCCTAAAGCTGTGTCCATCTCATTTCCACGTATTTGGCGAGTGCCGAGCATTACCTGCGGGACGAAAGTGACACCACCCAAAAACGAAAATTGGTTTGTGCAAAGGCAATTTTCGATATCATATCAAATAAGTCTTGGGACCATTCTTCTAGACATTTTCCAAAGAGTGCACACGCGACTGATGCATTTTTTCCACCAGCACACGGCCGATGAGATGCGGCTATTACGTTGAAGGTCTTCTACGTTAAGAGATCCACCGCTGGAGCCGTTTTCGAATGGATGTCGCGCAAAAGACCTTTGAGAGCTGATATTAAATCGGTCCGTACAACTCACATGTGTTCGTATTTCACAATCACCCCCCATGATTATCCTGACAACTTTATTGTAGCATGCGTCTTCTTGTAATTTTGAACATGTTCAAATCTGTAGTTGACCCTAGTAGAAACGGCGAAAATTTCACGTAAGCACGGGGTAAGCGATTGATATATCCAGCTTGTGCTACTCGTGCTTTGTCGAAAGATTTTTTTTGTTCCGCAAAATGCCCGCCTAAACAGTAAGCTGGTTGGAATTTGATGTCCGTGGTATATAATTCCTATTTTTAAGTTGCTAAATTCGCTTTCAGCTGCTCTGCTCGACAATGCTCTTCGGTTGAATGAGATGGTCACTCAAAGGCAGGTCAATCAAAGAGATCATCTTCATGATCATCTTCTAATAGGTGCTAGTCTCCAAAACAAAATCCATCGCGTGCTTATCCCAGGTATCGTACCCATAGTGACATAAAATAATACATCCACCGGTTTTGACTGCGCACTTCCTTTCGTGCCACAACATTCTAGGCCATTCACTACACAAATGGAGAATCGGGTTTGATTAGCGACACGATGGCTCGCTTCCACTTCCTTGGTAGTACATGTCGTACAGCGGAGTACCATAATCTCATGAACGTCGTTAGGCAGCTCGATTACACCCTGGATACTGTCAGTACTTTGGCGTATGTTGTCAAAATCGGTGGATCGCTTCTCTCCCCGTTGTGTGATAAACAGTTATGACCTTCATGTGTGCTCTCGCTATTACTGTGTATGCGCCATTGGTTGGGCGGATAAGAAAAGATAGGATTTTAATGATTTTTGTGGTCTTTCTTTCTCTAACTCAGTTTTTGCGCCATTAAACGATACAATATATGTTACGTTTCACCACGTATACCGAGGACACTGACCCAGAATATCGATCGCTCAGGTCAGCCAATATAGGGGGACTAATCGAATCTTTTGTAAACCAAACTTGGAGCTCACAGATATCTCCACGTCCTTTCACAGTATTTCCAAAACTGTGCGTCCCCTCCTAAGACAATAATAACCGGGTTCCAAACCTTCTGATATAACAGATACCGTGGTCCATTCTTCACTACTGTAAATCATTGCACGTGTGTTTCCCTAAACGCAAACTGAGAATTTCACTGCAAATCCTGAGAAATACTGTGCAATTGCCATTCTTCCTGACGCAGTATAATTTTTGGACAAGTCTGAGCACGCACACAACGACGGTCTCAAGTATAACATTAAGGAACGTAAATGTGACGCGAGCAGAGGCTTTAATCAATATTACTACATACATATTCAGAAAAAAGCAGTAGTGCTAAGACCCGGTCTCAACCGATGCGTTTTAAACGCATGGGTTTGCATGCGACCCTATCCCTTGACGCACGGGTTGAGAACAAACGAACGCGTGGGAAAATTACTCAAAAGTAATGCTGATTGGCCATAATCAGTCCAATAAAAAAATACCCGAGTGCTTTTTCAGGTTATAACGCTTATTTTGAGCAGGATTTTGAGCCGACTCATGTTACGAAGGAAGCACCCCATGTGTTCGTTGAATTATTCGAGCTGCGTGCTCAAGACGTCTCCAGTGCAGTAGATGGAAATAGACATAGAAAAGGCATTGAAGTTTGGGTTTTGACACATCCACTCGCCATCTTAAGTTTCTGTCTTGCTGAGCACGTACATGTCGATACCATCGCTGTAGTCGCGTGTTTTGACCGTGTTTTGTGTCAATAATACCTTCAGGCCCACTTTGATTCGTGACTCCACTCTAGCTTCCTGCACATGTCAACGTACCAGAGTTAGTCACGTACACCAAAAGCTTCAGACAGCACTATTAAAAAGCAGAAAAGTCGGGAAAGGACTTTACTACAATTGTAAGTGTTGTTCAACCATACCCAGTCATTATGCAGTGCTGTAGTATATTCGACTGAGTTTCTTAATTACATGTATTATTGTCTCCGATTTTTTGCTGGAGGAAAGTGACGTCAATCGGAGTATATCGAAGCACAGCAGCACTCGTTTCATTCACGGAACCAACGATATCATTTTCTTACTCAGTAAGGTTCATGTCTGGTGTTCATTTCTACACCTTACAGGTAAAACAGCAACAAGCGAAAGTTTACGGAACAGGGCAAACAATATTGCACGAACAACAAAAAATAACTTGAAGCATTAAACGTTCCCATCTCAATATTGTATGGTGATAGTGAACGCACAGTATGGAGTTACACTGAGAGATACGGATATGTCCGACAAGAGACTGACCAGCAAGTCCTTGAAAAGTTTGCCCAAAAATCCCCACGGTTGCCAGTTGTCTACAAGGAATTTCTTGTCACTATGGCACCCATGGAGCATCCAACTGGTCGCAATGATGCCCTACCTTTTATCTCACAAGTGCACTAACTGAATCTTGGCGAAGTTCGGACACTTTTGGATGGGAGTCTGAGCACACACAAGCCGTTTGATCTCCAAGAATTCGCTAATGTAATGTATTATACAGCAACGCGTTTACAAAGCAGGGAAACCATCTTGCGCGTGGCTACTTAGCAACATCGAAGCGATTCATGATGAATTTTTCTTATCTTTTCACAAGTTGGAGCCAAATAACTGTTCAATCCTTGCAACTTCTGAGGCAAAAAAACCGAATAGTCTTCATCGTTTGTGCAATAATATTCAAACCGATAATGCATGCACGTTTGTGATATTAACCGAACGTGGATGTATGACCATGTCGGACCTTAACTTGCGTGTACAAACAAATTGATCACTTCCATGTCCAAATCGCTTTCAGGCTGGTCAAGTTATTCCTCTATCGCGAAAGTTACGAACGAGTATCGAGACAGTTTACAATAGCGGACAGTCAACCAAAGCAAAACTATTAGAACACCTGATTATCTAATCTGAAACCAATTAATTACTAATATCAGTCAGTTATAACATAGTACTTTCCGAAAAAACAGAAATCCCGACCAGATACGGTGTAATCTCTATATGACTTAGTGTAAAGGTCAAATACCGATATAATGAGATTTATCAGTGCTCAATAAATATAGAGACTGAAAAATGACATACCAAATGAACACGTGCAAAGTAACGCAGCGATAATTCCATTCTAGCCAATAACTTAATAATGCATGGTAGCTACTTAACCGCTTATCACTAATCTATCATTTTCTTCCTTCTAGTTACCTTTACTATTAATAATTCATTTCACCTTGTATTAATGTAACTATCCTGTTCGCCGGTCGTTGCTGCATCTGCTATAGCTTTTTAACAAGATCATTGAAGTGCTGCTTCATAGCAAGCAACTAAACTCGCTTGTATTTGTAGAAATCAATCGATATCAATGATTTATTGCATATTTTGAAAATTGTACTTCTTGTTATTTCGTCACACAAAAGGCACGAGTAAAAAACTGTAATCCATGACACTCAATTGCTGTTGTACGCGATACAACTCAGAACCAAATCATCTTCATTTCGCAATATATATATAACGAGAACATTTTGATACAGTGATATACTGTATAGTCCAGGAGACGTTAGCGTGGACCCAGGAATTAGGTGTAAAGTTATATTTATTTGTTAGTCTAGAACATGACGCACTAAATTGTTTTGCATCACCTCATAGTAGTTGATGGAATGATTCAAAGTGCAGGGACAAATATTAAATTGTAGTCCAGACTATTTGTAGCCTTGATACATGTATTATCCCCACCGGAGGTGGGGATAGTAAAAACTTCGGTGGGGATAATGTCTTTCTAACTAGTTAGATTTATTATTAGGTTCAATGATGTCATGGTGGTTAGCTATTTATTATACCCATTTCAGTCTGCGAAAATGCAGAAAATTATTTTGAGGTCGCTCTGAAAAATATAACGTTTTGCAGCTTGTGCCACATATTTTTATACTGGCCGCCCTCGAACATTAGGGGGTCTCAGAGTTAAAATTTCACCGAATAATATCCGATGTCATTTCCGCAGGAAAGTACATGTTGAAAAACACCTCTGGAGATTATTTTCCGTGACGATTTTCCCGTTGGGCGGGAAATTACAGCTTTCTGATACAAAAATAGGAATATATTTAAGGCCAGATATTTCTGAGCAAATTTCCTCAAACGCAAAGAGCTGGATTTGAGTGTCATTTCCGATATGATATCCGTCGCTCAAAATCGCAAGGAAAATCCAACTCTGAAACCCCCTATTATCTGAGCGGAGATTGATTATTTAAAAAATTCGGTAAAACACGGATAACCAGATCTTTTCACTTGGTGAGTATTTTATATTTCTGTAACAAACACATATAGCAAAATGCATATAATTTCCGTTCAGCTCTCAAATTGGCAACTTCTCACTAAATGATTTTCTTATCTATTGGTCAAAAGTGAATTCACGCATGCGTCTGCCTTCCTTTTGTACCTGTCAACTGACGAATCGCAGTGCGTGTAGCGTCGCATGCGTCAAAAACGCTTCGGTTGAGAACGGGCCTAACGTTGAGTTTTCTTCCAATCTCATTATCCCCCTAACCTCCTGTACCATACATACGGTACAATTTACCGTAATGAATGCGTGCACACAAAGAAGCTACAGGACTGTCAATTTTCAACAGTCTCTGCAGCAAAAGGGTGTGGAACGATCTCATCTCAAAATCTGATAATTTTCTCTGACACGACATTAATTTATTACCAGCCGCTGCATCGACCTGCATCAGGTTATCTTCTTGGTGCTTACAAGCATTAAAATGATAGACTTAGGGTAAAAATTAATGTGCACACATTTGTCAACTGGAATGGTGACCAATCTAGCTGGGATCTACTCCACAATCTCTCTAATGGATTGATGACCATCGATGGTAATCGAGTAGGTACCAACTGGTAGTTTTGCAGTGCTCTAGCGAGTGATGGGAGAAGAGGGTTTTGCCCAACTCGCTAAAGCTTAAATGGACGACGTCGCATTCCCCGCGACTATTCTGTGTTGTGGTACAGCAGTATGCTTTCCTGCGCGCTGCGCTCAGTGCTCAACCAGTCTCTCAGCAGCCGTTGATAGTTCAAGTATTGTAGTGGTCGGGGGATAATTGCACAAGCCTGGTCAACCCACCAGTGTGCGTAAAAGTCATGTGGGAAGACATAGCTGCCGTACTTGAGCTGTCGACTTAACTTTGTGTGTAATGTAGACTAGTATAAATTTTCCGGTGCTCTGTGTTCTGCTATATGGCTAGAGTGGCGCACATGCTGCTTTAGGGCGTAGACATGGATATTCTTGAAACAAAGGCTTTTTTTAGAGAGGTCCTCGAAGGCATGCTGGGTGCATGATCGCAGCATTGGGTACAACCGTTTTATGAGCCTTAAGGGACAGACTCCACCACGATTCTATGTGCTTATCCACTGGAAGTCGATTGCCTTTCGAGTCGTTTACCACGCCTTCAACTTCGAATGATAGCCCTCGACGCGAGATGCGTTTTGTAAGCAAAATGAGTTACGCTGCTTGTCCAGCAGCGAACGATCCGGCGCTTAGATATATCAAAACCACACATCGTCGATATATGTTGCTAATAGTCACCACTATTAGCAACATATATCGACGATGTGTGCTCATAAAGATGCTGCCGTCGCTGCTCTAATTCTGGTGTTCTTGGAGTTCGTGTCACAGCTATGATAGCATAAAAAGACCTTATGTTCCTTGGAATCCTTACACGTCGGATTGTGCGCCGTAGACGCCTCACCATTAATGACTTTGGGGAAGCTGTGAGCTCTGGCATGACTCACCACATCTTTAATTGTGTGCTAGAGGCAACATATCACAGACACCGAGCGGAATACGTTTTGTAGGGTCTTCAGCAGCGCGAGGTCACGCTCTATAAATTAACGTGTATAATGTTCTTGGCAAGAAATCCTTGAGGCAGCTCAGAGCCTATTTGTAGTCATCTGTAGTCTTGCCCTCCATGAAAGCGCGCGCCAGATGGACGATCGTGCTCATACCTGTTGCGCCGACCATATGGCATTCTAAACCGATTGTGCAGTCCACGACGATGTTGTCGGGGCTTGCCTTGAATACCTACATAGCAGCACTCAACGAGATAGAGAGATGTGTGACTCGACGTTCAATGTCGACGCGATATGCTACCCACGCTAAGCTAATCGAGTAGATGTTCCAGCGCCTCTTCTGACCAACTTCCTACAGCGTAGCGAACGTTGTATATGTCGTGACGCTAGACCATCGTAGTTCTTTCCCTCGCATAGATGCGTGCAAGCGTCTGTCCTGCACTTACACCCGCGGCGTAGTCACTGCTTTCACGTCTTCCTGTCGACTTCCATGGTGGGAGGCAGCACGCTAGATATTCCGCGGTTGTGATGATTTGCCTGCTCGTTTAAATGGGTCTCTCACTCGTTGTCACGATTCCGTCTCAGCCCTTACAGCCGTTGGGCAGTTTGATACCCGAAAAATAGCATTTGGGTGACGAGTGGTCCCGAGTTTGGCTGGTAAGATCGCACCTCACCATGCCAATCACAGTCGAGCGTAGCGCGTCCTCTAGCGTAATCAGCTTGTCGTATGACAACCGCGTATCCAAAGCGTCTAGCCGTATACCTTTACTGCTTTGGGAGAGACAAACGAATCACTGTCGTGGTGGTGTCGGCTTGCACCGGTAAGAAATAAGAGTAAATCGCAAAACCAGCACTGATCAGAACACCAACTTTGAAAACCAGCACCTGTCGCAAAACAAGCACCTCGTGGCTTCAATTTCCAGTTTTGCGACAGGTGCTGGTTTTCAAAATTATTGCTCTGACTAGTGCTCGATTTGCGATTTACTCTAAAAGTATTATTACGGTACATTGTACCTAGTATAGGATACAATGTACCGTAATGAATGGAGGTGTGCGTCAAAAACTAAAAACAGGATGGCAAGTCTCAAGATAAATTCTGTTCATACATTCGCCTTGTTCCATGCTGTGGTTACCAAGTAGCAAACAGCCAGAACGTTTATACCTCTTTTCTCTTCTTACAACCATGGATCAAAGTAAAATTGACTGCTTTTAGGACTGGACTGGATGCTGTTACAACTACGCTTCAGAGTTCTCTTCCTCGCTTTGCTTTGGAGACTGAGTTGAAATTTACTTAAACTCGGATACGCCAAGTTTAGCTTAAATCAATCGGATTCCGCCATCACGCAAGATCTCGCGCTGCCGTCGCTGGTTCCTCTTGTAGCTTACGATAACGCCAAAAGCAGCGACAACAACAATAGCCAGCACGATCATACCGGCTATACCGGCAACAGAAATACCACCTTCAGAAGTTTCACTGGACTGGTTACTAATACTGGTCGTAGAATCTGACTTAGACATCGGACTCGTCTCTTTGTCCGTGCTGTTGCTCGAGGTTTTCTCCGTTTCTGCCTGGTTTGTGAAGGTTGCGCCAGTGTCATCGCTTGCCTTGACCGTTCCGGGCTCCACTTTGCCATCTGGCGACGATGGTGTTTGCTTGTTCCCAGCCTTCGAAGTTGAATCCTTGCTAGGAGTTGGTGTCACGGTCTTGTCTGATGTTGACGTCTTGTCGGTCTCACCAGAGGTGGAAGGAGACTTCGGCGCGGAAGCTTGATCCGCAGTCGTCTTTTTCGATGGGTCGGCCTTGGTAGTATTGTTATCCGCCTTTGCGTTTGGTTTCGTAGCACTTACATCCCCTTTGGGCCTTGTCGTAGCAGGTGCTTTTGAAGATGTTGATGGCGAAGATGCTGGTGTGGCTGGCTCTATCTTTTCGCCGTTGGCAATGGCACGTGACGTCTCAGCCAACACAGCCTGTATATCCACCACATAGGATGGATAAATCTCATACGTCAGTTTGCCGGCAGGAATGGGAGCGATTGGACTATTGGCTGCATCTCCTTCTGCAACACATAGATTCTGCGAAGCCTTCGTTCCTGATGGACACATCGACGCCGAGTTGGCATGCACGTACCAGGCCGAAGACCCGTCGTTTCCTGCGGGTGAAAAATGACACGCAACCATCGCTCCACCAGAGCAACTGGCTGTTGCACATCCGACGCTTGACGTTTTCGCCCATAAAACCTGAGAGTAGGAATTATAACTTCCCTTTCCAATCTCAACACCAGCGGCACTTGGTTGTTTCAAAGTCTTAAGTGTCGTTTTCGACGTCTCGACGACCCATTGCTGAATTGCTTCGTCAATGATCGACGATGAAGACTTGGTAGACGACGATTGGTAAACATTCACACCTGCTGATGTCGTTGCTGAGCATTTGGCCGCAGTCGAGGCGGCCGACTTGGCTAATTTTGAGCTCCATCCGATTCGACGCATGTTTCCTGCTGACCAGGGCAGTCCAGTCGTACGGAAAAAGTTAAAACGATCAATCCAGATGGCCTGTTCCTCGGGACTAAAGCCATTCGCCGTAACTAGTGCCACGGCTAAGAAGGAGAGCACTGTCGACACCTGCATACTACGACGTAAAAACGTTCTCTAGTGCTCTCAAAATCGGATTTGAGTGTGGGTAGACGACGGACGAGTGGAAAGGCATTGAGATGGAACGACTTGAAAAAACGAGACAACTTCCATCGAGACAGATGGCCCGTTACATATTACTTAAGTTGTAATACCAAATAACCTGTGATAACACGTTCGCGTTGTTTTATCAAAAAGTTGATTTACTTGGCTATTCTGTTGCAAAATTCGAAATCACGGTATCTTTAAGACTTGATAACTGTCAAAGTTATCTGACATGAAGCGTGTGTAGACCGTCTAGCGACTTTTTCGACAGTTTTTTAATCCCTGAATTTAATTAAACCTGTCATCTATCGTCTGTCGTGTCGCATGGATGAATTTCACTTTTCTATTGTCACGTCAATTACATGTACATGGGTTTGTTCACAAAGTTTACTGGACTGCTACAGCTTTAATTTAGGACTAAAAATATGTCGTGATCAATTTGTCGTTTCTTTCTACCATCTTGACGAGTTGGATCGTTTAAGTGCCGTGAATTCCACCGTGTCGCATAATGTCCTGCTGTTGCTGCTGATTCTTGCGATAACGTACAAAGATGAGCGAGGCAGCGATGGCCACGACACCGAACACAACGATACCGGCGATCGCTGCTGGTGAGAGGAGCGCACGACTGTTTGCGGTACTGCCCGACTCATTTTTAACCTTGACAGCAGTATTCGAACTCAAATCGGGGGATGGCGAGGGAGAAGTCGGTGCTGTAGCTTCCTGCTCCGTAGACTTGTCCTGGGCGGGTGAATCCTCCTGCTTTGTCGACTCAGAGTCGGTCGTGTCAGTATCATCCGAGGTCGGCGATTTTTTTTCCTCCTCAAAGGTTGAGCCAGCAGCAAGATCAGGCTTCTCTTTGGCAGAAATGTCTTGATCAGCAGTGGATGAGGATTTCTGTGTGGCGGACGTCTCGGAGGCTAAGTCGTCATCTGAAGTCGCTCCACTATCGGATGACTCCATCGTGGAAATATCATCCAACCCATCACCAGACGACTTTTCGTACGCACTCGAGGACGATTCCGGGTCATCCAAATCATCAGGAGAGCTGCCAGTCGTTTTCTTGTCTTGAGCTGCTGTAGATGTTTCCGCTTTGTCAGTGACTTTATCTGTCGATACTTTTGATGAATCTTCAGTTGTGTCGGAGGTTTCGTCTGTCGTCAAACTTGAGGATTCCTCCGTACCAGAGTCATCAGATTTTTTATCATCCGATTCGTTTGTTAACTTTGTGTCTTTACCAGGAGACGACGAGTTGTCTTCAGTGAGTGTAGACGTTGGCGATTTGTCCATCTCGATGTCTTCATCGGATTCAGTGCTTGAGGCTTTGTTGGTCTCTGTACCAGAAGATAAGTCTGATGTTTTTTTCGAAGGGGCTATACGTGAAGGCGTAGCCCCAGGCGTATCGCGCGCCTGTGCTGCCTTCAGAATCGTAGACATGAGATCGGCTATAAACGTTGGATAAACCTTTAGGCTCGTTTGATCATCAGGAACTGGCGCAATGGGATGATCATTTGCTGCATCACCTTCTTCGACACAGAGACCAGCACTAGCTGAGGTCTCTTTCGGGCACTGTGTAGCCTGCGCAGCGTGGATGTACCATTCCGACTTGCCATCGTTTCCTGCTGGTGAGTATTCACACGCTACCATCGACCCCTTGGAACATTTGGACATGGCACACCCAACACTAGTTGTCGAAGCCCAGACCACCTGTGAATACGAATTGTACATTCCTGCCCCAACAGTGTCACCTTCCGCTGCTGGTGGGACCACCCTTCCGATCTCAGACAGAACTGGTTCGATAACCCACTCATTCATCGCTTCTTCTAGTACAGTCGATGGTTCTGTCGAAGTGGACTCGTAGACATTAATACCAGTGCTCGTGTTAGCCGCACAGCTGGAGACTGCTGACGCAGCTTTCGCCGCCACGTCGTCGTCCCAGCCCATTCGCCGCATATTTCCTGCTGCCCATGGTAAAGCGGCCACCCTGAAAAAGTTATGACGCTCAATCCATATCGCTTTGAGCTCGTCTGGGAAGCTGGCATCAGACGTCGACGCCTCAGTCGACGCATCCTGTGAACTTGTCGAATCAATCGTATCAGTCTCTGCGGTCGACGTGGTCGACTTATTTCCCAACAAATCAAGTGAAGACGAGCTCGTGTCAGTAGTTGACTCTGTAAGATTATTCTCTGACGTTTCATCTAAATCCTGCAGTCGTGAAGTGTTAGTCTCGTTAGATAATTCAGTCGAAGGATCAAAGGAACTCGATGTTTGAGTCTGCTCTGTCCTACGGTTTAAAGTTTCCGACTCGAGCAGGGATGTGCTTGTTGCAACTATAGGGGCACTTGGCGCAATTAAGGCGGTCACTACGACAAGACTGGTCAATGCTTTCATGTTTGTGGTCTACCTAGTTTAATTCAGACTATGGTCACGTCGTGGCAGTATGTCTATCGTAGTCGAGCTGTCGAAGGGTCAGTTAGGATTATACGCTGGGTGTATGTAATACTGTAAGCGGGTCGGTTTAGAAGTATTACAATACGGTACAGTAGTTATTATACCACAGGTGTATGTTTTGTTGAGCGGATACATGTTCTGTACTTTAGTACAGTATCCGGTAAAACATCCATCGGTATTTCCATTCTTGGAATTGCCCAAAAGCTTACCAGCAACCACTGCCACCCATACCCACCTAATTTTCTATTGCCAGCTACTGTGCCCATCCATGCCCACCCATTTTTTATTACCAGCTGCTCTGCCCACCCACGCCCATCTACACTGCGACTCATAATTTCTGAAACAAAAGAAAAATTGAGATTTCTCGGCCGCTACTAGGCCGATGTTGCTACAGCAAAGAGTGTCGTTAGTGTGGGCCACACTAATTTCGCACTCAGCATGGCAAATCGAAATTAGTGTGGGCTTCGGTAATTCTGCACCCACACTAATAATGTCGCTGCGAAATTAGTATAGGCCACACTAATCGTGTTGTGCATAAATAGCGTGGGTTTTGCATGTCAGACGAGCAGTTGCACTGAGTTAAGGCAGTGTACAATTTATCACACACAAATCCGCATATCTGAATACAATGAGCAAGTGCAGTGGCTGCGGCGAGGATTCATCCTTTGTTTCACATACTTGCGACTTATGTGGCAACAAAAATCACCCCTTTTGTGGTCTGCCAATCGATGAGAAACAAGGAGGGTACGTACGCTGCGTTAATTGTCCTGAAAAAAACATTGGGAGCTTGTCATTCAGACCACCCAACAATACCCCCAAGGCGCTCAAACAAACGAAGCTGTTTACTCCAGCACGTTTTACAGATAATGTTGTCTTTTCAGGTGAAGATAGCAGGTCGGGTTGCAGTAACAGTGATAGTACAACTGAGATAACCCTGACTGGCCAAGCTTCAATACATTCGCGGCAAAAGGTGATATTCCTGACCGATATAGCCCGTGTTGTCAAGTTCATGCAAATTCTTCACGATGCTGGGGAAAAGTGCCTTTCTTCCAAGGCTGTCGCGGAGTTTCCTGCCATATTCACCGGTTACCAGAAGGCTAACTACAAAAGGCAAGTCGTTGGTAGAAAGAGCGGACGCGGCACTTACAAAAGAGAAAAAGGTCAGTGGTTACTGTGCAGTGTGGAGTAAAGAAGAGGATGCGTTTAAAGGCGGCGGTGGGGAGAGGTAGAAAGAGAGCCCCATGGGTCGAATGGCTTTACAGCCAATTGCTTGTTGAATTTTGCCGACTGCGCAAGACAGGAATCAAGATCTCGCGAGGACTACTTTTGCAGGTCGCCAGTTACATTCTGGCGAGTTCGGAGGGTGAATTTACGGCGACTACAAAAGATGAAAAAGGCGTGCAACTTAAGGACCGGCTGACCTCAAAGTGGATCCAGCACTTTTGTGGCTGCTTTTACATAGTATCGCGTACACAGAATGGAAAGCTCCAGTGTAGCCCGGAGAAAAAAGAGGAAATTGAGCGCAATGTCGCAGCGCATTTGAGAAGATTGAAGCGAGACTTTGAAAGCGGGGTAATTCAGGAGGATTCGGTGTACAACATGGACGAAGCGCATTTCGTTATCAACATGGACGACAAGAAGACGCTTGGCTTTCGTGGAGACAAAGTGATTCGATATCACGATGTTGTTAGCGGTGGAGAAGGAATGACGCTAGTGATTAAGATACGAGGTGGTGCCAGTGCTCGGATCGAAACATCTATGATTATATTTCAAAACGGAAATTGTAGCTACCCTATTAGAGGTCTTCAAGATGACGAGAGTGGTGTGACGTATCGTAGCGGACCAAAGGGGTGGATGGACCAACGCGTCTTTAACGTTTGGCTACAAGACAACCGATGCAACCGCCGGCATCCGTATGACGAGCTTCAGGTTGTATACATGGATAATGCAAGCGGACACAAACAGGATGAATGCAAGGATATTTTGGACGAAAAGTGCATGCGTATAAAATTTCTGCCTCCTAATTCCACCCACCTCTGTCAACCGGCCGACTCGTTCATCATTAAGGCGATCAAGGATCTGTGGGCATCCGAATGGGAGAAAGAGAAGTTGCGCCTGACGCAAGAAGAATTTTTTTCGACACAAAGTCGAAATGGACAGTGGTCGGACGAGTTACAAAACCCTGGAAACATTTTATCTTGAGCTGGCATCTAAGTGCGTACGGGCTATTAACATGAAGCGGGACAAGAATGGAGTGCTGTACCCCCGTAAAGCGATGATTCTCTGTGGTTTATCAAAAGATTTGAATGGTATCTGGCAGGAGTCTCAGCTCTCGGAGCAATAGCAAGATATCATAGAAAAATACCGTGATGACTTCGAAGCTGGATGTTCCAAAGAGACTGACGAAGTTTTAATGTAGGCTTCATTTATATACGCATCCGACACGGCTTTGTTTATATATACATTCAACACACGCTTTACCAACATCTCTTAATCCTTTCATTGATGGATGGCTAAGCCCGATTCCTCCTTGCATATCTCAGCAGCTTTTATAACCGCTTCCTCTTTTTCTTGGTCAGGTCTACATTTCGTTCTGTGCGAGGTCAAACTTGTACAGGCTGATGAAGCAGTAAGCAGAAGTAACTAACAATTGAACATTTCATGCGATTGGTATTAGTTTTCCAGACCCGTACTGCACATCTTCAGAACCCGTACCCGTACGGAGCTTAAGGTCTTCATCTTCAAGCACGCGTTATGCTTTATGAAGTATTGTAATTTGCTAGAAGTGGAGAGCGCGATAGGAGGGTTCTCAGGGTAAACCCCCTCCTGAATCTATTTCTCCGGTCGAGAAGTGTTGAATCGCTTGTTTTTCTATTTGGGCGAAGAGCGGTTAAAGCGAAAGGGTTTCAGTGACTGGTGCAGCACTCTTGTTTTTTTAAAAAGAAAGATGACACCGGGTTGATCTTTATGATCATCATTCTGATTTGTGGTTTGAATTCTGGTTTATTTATTAATATGTCTCACTCGGCAATTTGCGGCCATAGAATACGTCTATAGATATTTGCCGTTGGAATCGTTGGCGAACGGGTGCACGTCTCTCTTTTTATTTGAAGGTTTTGTAAGTTTTGTCTCACTTCAACTTGCGACCAATGTAGGTATTTATGCTGTTAGACCCGTTGGCGAACGGTTGAACGGCTGCTAGAGACGGAGAAAATAAAAATCTTTTCAATGATTATAATTTTCCTTAGGTACGATTTACCTCCCACATTGAATTGTCTATTTTCCCACTTTGATTATAACATAAAATTGTTAAAACATAACATTCCCACTTTGGTTAAAACATAAAATTGTTAAAACATAACATTCCCACTTTGAACCAATCTAGATCCCAGTTTGACCTCAAAATGGTGTAGTTAAAAATGTCGGGGCACGCAGGACGAGCCACAGGCCAAGCATAAGAAGCATTAGAAGCATAAGAAGCACAAACACCAACAGAAACATTGAAGATTCCATAAGATGCTGCCACTGTCGCATATGCAATGAACCTGGACATTGGGCACGCGAGTGTACTAACGGAAGACGTTTGGAAGCGAAAGGACATAGAGGGCGCTTACGTTATAGAAGCCGATCGCTAAGCCAAAAGCCATGAAAATGGCCGCAGAGGTGGACGTGGCAATAGCCGTCTAAGACAAGAAGGACGTGGCAATAGCCGTCCGGGGCAAAAAGATGCGGGTCACACTATGGAGGACAACAAGACTTTGTTCTCATGGTGACAACCGATGCTGAAGAAACATCGAAGGATATTATTAAATGGAAGCTAGACATTGAAGCCAGGTACATCTATGCGGTACGCGAATGCTTCACGCACCTTTGAGAAGTGGAAGGAAGACAGCTAGTGATGATGAACGGTTCTCATCTCACTGTAAAGACAAAAGACAGCGTGGCGATCATGATACAAGACAGGAAGACACTACAACGTTGTATACTATAAAACGTGTGGTATGTACCAGGGGAACGTGTCAATTTGATATTGCTGGACCTAATGCAAGAGCGAGGCTTTCGAATGCTAATTTCGCGCAACCAGAAGGTGGGCTGCTTGAAGAGAGAACGGAGCAGGGACTCAATGACATTCAAGATCAAATATATGAATCGCTGATACATGGAATGCTACTGTGTCCAAGACAATTCGAGATCACACACCATATGAGCTATTGTATCGAGAACGACCAGACGTATCACATCTACGGACGAGGGGATGTGTGGTTTTCGTTTACATATCAGACGGACGACGTAAGCAAAAAGAGAAGCTAGGACCCAGGACAAGGACATCATGCTGGGATACTCATCGAGTACGAAAGGATACAAGTACATGGACATTAGAACGGGTGATGTAGGAACGCAAGATAGCATACGATTCAACGAAGACTATACGATACAGTCGAAGGACATGGAGATACTTCTGGACAATGCCTATGGTGATGAGGCTAAACAGCTGTCATCTGATCCTCCATTCGTCAAGATACGAAAAGATATGAGAAGTCTCGAGTTCACAGAAGATATTCAGGTGGCAACAAGACAGGATACTAACCTAGAACCGGTTGAAGTGTGTACCGAGAGCCAGGGGGAGTCGGACACCACGAAAGAAAGCAGACGTGTGTCAGCAGGGCTGAATATAGACACGGATATACGGCCTACAAGGAAAAGGAAGCCTAACTTGAATTACAAGGACTACGTTCAATATCACGTGACGTACAAGAAGCCAAGAAAGCAGAATCTAGCGCTGGGCGTATATGATAGGTCTGCAGCAGTGATAAGAGCAAAGGATCATCTTCGTCTTGCAGACGAAATTAAAGTGCCATAGACCTACAAGCAGGCAATTGCCGATGAAGAGTACGCAGACTACGGGCTAGCTGCTATGCGAGAAGAGATGACATCACTGAAGAAACATGATGTGTGGGTTCTGATGCAACGCAGGACGAAACATTCAGAACAGAATGTTATCGATGGGTTTATGCACTCAAGAAAGACGAGCAAGGCTACGTCAAACAATTTAAGGCACGGCTAGTGGTGCATGGATTCATGTGGTGAAGTGACTTGAAAATTAACGGGCTAATGAGAAGTGAACGCACCCACCTGATTGGTGGAAATGTTGGTCCTAGCCAGCTCCCGGACCGACCAACATGGGACGTGGGCTAGTAGCTGCCCGGTATATTCTCTGGCGGCAGAAGGGTGCCAGGCACGGAGTCGAGCCAGGTGGGCGTGATCAAGGGACTTGAAACCGGGCTATCCAGAGGTGGACCGGATGGCTGCCGATGGTGGATGACCGAGGGACGGATGGTCTGAAAGATGTACGTGTCTGAAGACGGCTGGGCCTATATGGAAGGCGGAGGGGACGCCGGAGGTGGATGCTGAGCTGCTCAGGAAGAGCTGACGCCAGCGGCTAAGTGAGCCTAGATGGATGGCTATCCAGGTGGAGCCGGATGGGTTTGGTGTACGATACACCAAAGAGCATCCAGGCGAGCCGGAGTACAGTACATCAAAGCGCATCCAGGCGAGCCGGCTGGTTTTGGTGTACAGTACACCAAAGAGCATCCAGGCGAGCCGGCTGGCTTTGGTGTGCAGTACACCAAAGAGCATCCAGCTGGAGCCGGATGGTTTTGGTGTGCGCCACACAAAAGAGATCCAGTGGAGCTATTTCATGTAAAGAACGCATACTATCAGGGCGGGCTATTTGGGGTAGGTTACACAAAAGGGAGTATTGGACATAGGGATAAAAATCAGTATACGTTTCGCGTTTTAAGACACAAGTCGCTTTCATTGGTTTACAGCAGAGGGCTAACAAGGTCCCCTCTTGCTGCTATTGGTTTGCCCGGGGAAGGTTAAAGTAACCCACCGGATGTCTCCTGACCGGGAGTTGCCGTGTTTCGTATACTCAACTCAAGTCGCCCGTGTTTTGAACACGGTTTTGTCTCTATTGGAAAGTGTGGTAACGTTTTGGCCTACTATGGAAGAATTGTGGAGTGTCATTTGGATTCCCTATTGCATACACGACTGGATTTACCCCTTTGTTATCTTTGGTTTAGCTGGCCGATCGATTATTCTCGGTCCAGCCGTCGCAGTATACAAACTTCAAGTATATTGCCAATCCTGCTCCCCGGTGAAGATTTCCTCCCAGGAGCTACCCTTAGTCCTAACCCTCGTTTCCCTATGCGACGGACTTTTAACTTTTCACCCTAGGGTCCATCAAGAGAGCGCAACCGGCAGTGCTGACGGGTACACAAGGCGAGCTTTTCGAACATGGATCATCCAAGTCGTCACAACCAAGGTGATGGAAGTGACCGAACCAGCCGGCTGGATGCCGAATCGGATCAAGATCTGGATGGACGGAGTACCCCCTCCGACAGTCAGTCATCTGGGTCCCCCGTGGGTGTTCGCGTCTCAGGAAGATTTTCTGAGAGCGACTACACCACAATGGTGCGCGTGCCCGGATCTCTTGGTGACCCTGGATATCACCGCGAGTCCCAAGTGGTCGAAATACCTAAACCTGTCAAATTTGTGGAAGATGTTGTGTCAGGTGCATTGGGGGAAGGCATATCGCCCCCAATGCTGCTGAAGATGGAGGGATTCGATGGTCGACTCGGATTGGGGAGTTCGAGGTCGACATTAAAGAAGAGGTTATTCCCCTAGAGGCTCCGGCGGGGGCGGGGGCGGATTACGGTACTACTCACTGTAGTACCGGCCGCTATACCCCAGCTGGAGCCGGATCGGACTATGGTGCAAGTCACCATAGTCCGAGGAAGGATCATTGTTTCGACCATAATCCTAACAAACAAATGCATATTATGGATATCAAAGAAGAAAAAATTAAGAAAGAAGAATCGGAAGTCGGATACGACCGGAGTGGGAAGCCGGCCGGATCGGGATCAAGTCACGATCCGGGCCACCTACCCCTAAAGAGACCGGATTGGCAGGAATCGGATTATCCAACCCGCAAAGATAGGCCGCGTTTCGAAGAAGAAGAAGAAAAGTTGGACGGCCTATCACAGAAGGTTACGGATACAGACCTGGAGCGTGCTCGCCATCTTCACGAGTTGGGGCAGTTCTTGCGGACGGATAAGGTGCTGAAGATAACACGGCCGAAAATCCTAGGCGGATTAAAAGGTCCCGTCTCTCCCCCAGCCCTCTCAGACGGCCACGTGTCCCTTATTAGAGGACTATTCAACCAACTCAAACAAGCCGGCATCAACACCGGCGTGTTCGATCCGAATGAGCTTTTCGATCTGAAGGCGGACAGGCTGAAGGAGGCATCCATCGCACTGCACGACCGCTTGGTACCGTTAGTGGGCTGCTCTCCGTCAAAGAAGATGACAGCAACAACTAGAATGACGCCGCCTTCGCCGCCGGCAGCAGGCAGACCGGCCGGATTACACTCGGGTTCTTTTCGGTACGAGACTGCCCCTTCACAAGCGGATTCAACCGACTCATCGGTAGGAATTACCCGCATGACGCTTGGTCCAAGGGGAGCGGCGCGTGTGGCGACGGCCATGAGGTTCGCAGGATATTAAGATCCGGATCCGCCCGAGAGGAAGAAAGCCAGTCAGCACAGCGTCCAGACCCGGACGGCGACGGCAGATCCAGAGCCAAAAAAACGAAGACGTGGATGGGCGAATTAAGAGGGAATGTCGATCGGGTAGCCCAGCTGCCCCCAAGTCGCCCCTCGAGTAGTCCCTCAGGCGAGCCCTCAAGTGCCAGATCACCTTCAGAACATGTTTTCGGCGATGATGGAGCGATACTTGGAAGAACAGCGTCGGGTGAGTGCCAGCTGCGGCAGTCCGGGGTTATCGGACCAGCCGGGTCGTCGTGAGAGTCGGTCGCACGAGCCAGCCCAGTACTATGCGAGGGAGCCGATTGACGAAGAGATGGAGTCAGTGTAGTCCAAGCAGAGTGAGCCCCGTGCCGTCCCGCCAAGCCGCCGGACACGTCACCGAACTGGACGGCCATCAAATAGGAAGCTGTCTCTCATCGATGTAGATATGGAATCTGTCAAGTGGGCCAGGTGTCACTATGATCCGGATGACCTGGACCTGGGGATGGCTCGCCGAGCCAATGTGGCTTCAGCCCAAGCGTTTGACCCGGACTCAGAGCAATTACAAGGGTGCGGATGCCAGCCACGTCCGAGTTGAAGAATTTCACTGGACGGGACATGGATGATGACCAAGCCCGAGGATGGCTGAGCAAGACGAAGTCAGCATTCTTCAGAGACCGGACGCCGGACTATGAGAAGTGCCTGATCTTCGGAGACTTGATGAAGGGTCCGGCTAAAAACTGGATCCAACAGCTCCGCCGGTAAGTCCGAGACAATTGAAAGGAGTTGGTTGAAGCGTTCGGCGAGCAATATTGTGGATCTGGAATGTCGGTGGCGCGCCAATATTTCCACACCAAGAAGCGGGCGGACGAGATCCCACTGGAATACCTCCATCGTCTAAATGTTGCTAGCATGAGGACGAACATACCGGCTAAAGAAGATGCCAGCCGGTCGGAAGCTGCCCGGATCATGTGGAGCATTTCATCAGCACGTTGGATCATGTGGAGCATTTCATCAGCACGTTGGATGATCAGGAGCTGGCGGACCAGCTGGTGTTACTAAGATTGAAGAATACCACGGAACCGGAACTGACGCTGCGCACTTATCAACGAGCGAAGAAGCGAGGCCCCAAGGCAACAGTTGGAGCCGGCAGGTTCAAGTCACGTTTTAACCTGGATCAAGGAAGCCGGCCGCCATCCACCAGGACGGCCCGAGCCGTCCGCATGGTGGCCCGAGAGTCGGATTCGACTAGTTCGGAAAAGGAGTACCTGCGGTCTGGGGGCAAATCTGAGAAGGAGCAGTACCGGTACCTGCTCTCGGCGGAAGCCAGTCAGCAATCCAGGCTGCCATCTGGGTCCAGCCAGCACAAGGGTTTCCGGCTCGAACTGACCAGGATTACCCCAGACGGAAATGTACCCACTGTGGGTCTATCAAGCATGACGACAGGAGCTGTTGGAAGAGGCTGACCTGCAAAAAGTGCGAAAGGAAGGGACCAGCGGGGAACACTGTTTGTTCACCTGCAAGACTTGCGGGGAAGTGCACGAGGCTGGACTTTGCCCTATCGAGGAATTTTACAACCAGATGAAGAAGTGGTACGTCCCGACCAAGCATGCTGGAATGTTGCCGCCCGGGGTGGAAAAGATGTTAAACTAGATCGCTCGCCAGGTTGGAATCTGGTTCAAGCCGAGCGGTCTAGTGTTAGTATCTATGCATATGTCGGTAAGGAGGATAATCAAGAAGCAAAGCAAAGCGTAACCGACAATACATGTAAGTTTGACAATTACGTCATCCAGTCCCCGGGCAGCAGGGCTGACCCCTTCCTGGTGAGCAGTATACTAAAGGACAAATATTCTCGGTCTGAAGTGCTTATAGAAATGAATTTGTTACCCGGCAAATCGCAAGGTTATTAGAAATACCATTCGCCGGGTAAGTGGTTCAAGCTAGCCAAGGCAGATGGTAAAATTAATAACCAGAAGGCCACCATGCTGTTTGATTCAGGCGCAGAAGTGTCTATCGTTGACACCACCTTTGCTCGTAAGGTTGGATGTGAAACAGATGAGACGAAACGACAAGAGTGTATCGGTATTGGAGAAATTTTCGTACATCCCCAAGGAAGAACAAGAGTTAAGATTACGCTGGCTGGGTCTTTGGTGTACACTACTTTACCACCTGGGTAGGTAAGCTAGCCGGGCAGGATGCTATTCTGGGGACGGACTTTATGATCCCAGCCGGCATACGACTGGATTTATCTCATGGGACATTGACGTTTCCTGACGAGGTGCAGATCTAGCTGGCTGTCCGACGGCCTCTATATGGTGCCCACGTCCAGTTCCTCAAGTTAGGCCAGTTTGTAACGGTGTCAGTGTGAAGGACGGTGAAAGTAACTGTGCGACCACACGACAGGCGGCGTAAGCTATGGCTGACTAGGGACGAGTGTTGGGTGCCCTCATTTGTTAAAGGGGGAGGTCACCTCAATTACATAAGCGTGATCAATATATCAGAGCAGCCCCTCACCATGCATGAGGACGTGATCAGTGGAATGTGGCTGGCCGAGGACAAAGTGCCCCGCCGGCCAGGTTATTCCACTATTGACTCAAGACGCTATATCGAGTTGCAAAACCTGGCCTTCCAAGCAATTACTGATGTGGTCAGTGAAGAGGAATCGGTAGAAGAAAATCAGGCTCCAATGGTGGCTAAACCAGAGTACCGGACCCCTTCTAGAATACTGACGCGGAGCCGGCCATTGCCAATCCGGCTGAACGTGCTGGCCAAGACCCTCCCGAAGTCGCTGAACTGGTTTTGCCCACACCGTCGAAGACGGGCGAACGGCTGGTTCAGGAGAGGAGGCAAGTTGGAGTCACATGTTCTGCCACCTCTGATGCTGGCCTACCCTGCGAACGGGATGACGGTGAACTGAATAAACCTGGCCCGGATTCGGAGTTAGCCGGAGGTGACCAGGATGGGAATCCGGCTGACCTGGATTCAAAATTAGCGGAAGATGACCAGGATAGGAATCCGGCTGACCTGGATTCGGAAGTAACCGAAGCCGACCAGGATGGGAATCCACCTAGCCCGGATTCGGAATTAACCGAAGCCGACCAGGATGGGAATCCACCTGACCTGGATTCGGAATTAACCGAAGCCGAAACAAGTCTTCATTCATGAAGGGGGCGACCTATATGTCGAAGGCATGGAGGATCAGACGGATGTGTACCTGAGGTGACTCCCTGTCCACCAGCAGTTACTATCGCGATATCTACAAGTCGGAGACCCAGATGTGAACAACCCGAGGAGATCAGCAGGCTAAAGGATTATCATATGGAAAAGGAAACATTGCTGATCGGCCCAGGAAATGCACTGCCTCCGGCCGCCCATGGGGCGGTATGCGACATCGATGTGGGTAAGGCCAAGCCGGTAGCGCAAAGGTGCCGGAGAGTCGCCCCCCAGTATCGGGAAAAGCTGTCTGAGCTCATTAAAGGACTGCTGGCCACCAAGATCATCAAGCCGTCTACCTCGCCATGGGCGTCATCCATCGTAATCATTATAAAGAAGAACGGGGTGAATATAAGGTTGTGCATTGACTACCGATTGGTGAACCGGCTGACTAAACTAATAGTTTACCCGATGCCGTCGATTAACGACTTGCTGGAGGATCCGGATAAAGTTTTTTATGTATTGATCGTTGGACATGGCTAGTGGATTTTGGGTGGTTTCTATGACCGATCGTAAGTAGATTTGAACAAGGAAAATCTCTGCGTTTGTTACGCCCTTCGGGTTGTTGAGTGAAATCGGATGACGTTTGGCCTAATAAATGTTTCGCAGATTTATTAGCGGCTAATAGAGATGATATTTAGATAACCTGACCCTATACAGGGTGGTGTAAGCCATGTCAAGTGCGGTGCTGTAAGGGCCTCATTTCATTACACTTTTGGACCCCGACTCTATCCGACTTTGGATTTTCGCCCACGGTGGGACTCGAACCCGCAATCTCCCGGTCCCGAGGGCAGGGCCTTAACCAGTGCACCAAACGAGGTCGGTGCGGCTAATAGACAACGCGTTGTATGGACACTTCATGATCAAGGCGGACCAAGATCCTGCCCTAGTTGGTGACCTGTTCACCGAAGGTGACCCCGACCCCGACCCCAAACCTTCGGTTTCGGGGCAGCGGTCCTACATTGATGACATTCTCGTGACGTCTACTACTTGAGATTTGCTATGTAAAAAGTGGAACAATTGATGATTACGTGTGAAAAGTGAGATCTCTGGGTTGGTGTGGTGAAAAGTTTCTGGGGAAAATCTAAGTTGACTTATTTGGGTCACCAGGTTTCGCTTGCCGGATTGGAAGCTTATCCGAAGGATTTGGAGTCTTTGAGTAATCTGCCTTTCCCGCGGTCATTGAAGGCAGCTAGAACAATTACAGCCGTTTCATTGAGGACTTCGCGGTCTATGCTGCTGTTTTGTATGAGTTACGGGAGGTGGATTACCACAAGCTGAGACACAAGGATCGGCAAGGAGAAATGCTGACCAGGAAAACAATTTCAGCCAATGAGATGCTGACCGGGCCAACTATATCGGCCAATGACGAGCTGGCCCCGTCTGCCCAAGCAGGCAGCCGGCTTCTCAACTCCAATGCGGCCCGGCCAGACGACCACATGACCAGGGCGATGGTGGCTTTCGGTATGCTGAAAGCAAAGATGGCGACCACACCGGTTCTGAAGGACTTTGATGCTGATAAGGTGCCCGCGATCATCATCTATGCTAACAAATGGGCTATCTCGGCTGCCCTAGTGCAGGAGTGTATTGTCCTGTGATGTTCACCAGCCAGACTCTGAAGACTAACGAAGTGAACTATGGGCTGGTGGATAAAGAAGTTTTGGCTTTACTACGGATTCTGGATGTGTGTTACGCGATGTTGGTATCTCGCCCTATTTCCAGACGGTCGACCCATTCATGGCTTCTTACGGCAAACGGAATTGATGGCCGGCTGGGTAGATGGGCTGCATTGTTGTCCCAGTAGTCTCTAGAAGTGATCAAGTGCACCAAAGGAGAAGAGGAGATATTGGGCACATTAGCGGCCAGCATCACTCCAAGGGCAGAAGTGGAAGAAGCACTGATTGCAATAGCACCCCTAAAGCAGCCACGACAATCCATCACACTCCCGCCACCGACAGTAGGACCAGTGGAGGAGCTGATGGCTCTGAGCTTTGACGGGTCGGCGAGCGTCAAGAAGGGAGTGGGTGCCTATAGTTCCATCTTGTGGAAGCTGACCGAATGGAAAGTGGTCGCCGCTGCTTCGGATTTCACGCCTGGCATAACTTTGAACGAGGCGGAATACCGAGGATTGTTGCTTTGATTAGATTTGTTGGCCGGCCAGACACAGCGGCGGATTTTTATATGCGGTGACTCCAATTTAGTGATCCGACAAATCACTGGGGAGATAGACTGCAAGGTCCCCCGACTAAGGCTGTTGAAGGATCGGGTTATGGCAACCCCGAGGAAGTGGTCGGAACATGAATTGCTACATTTTATAAGAGACTGGAATAAGAAAGCAGATCACCTGGCCACGCTGGCTATGCGCGACCGAGTTGGAGTAAGGCTTTTGATCCAAACTTGCTATCGGATCTGGCAGAAATCATTCGGTTGCCCGAACTTGTCCGTCTTGCTGACATTGGGGAAGTAACGCGGATGAACGCCTTCACCCGGTCGCAAAAACGCCATTCTCTGGCCGCCGGCTCGCCACCTACAGGATAGTGCAACAGTTGCGGGCAGAACGGATCCATAAAGCGCAAAATGTAGAAGAGTGGATAGTGGATCTTAAATCATACCAGAATGGGGAGGTGGAAATGCAGTGCAGAACAGGCCAAAGAGTGTTTTAAGATAGCCCCAGACTATGAAGTGGATGAGAATGGTTGTTGTTTATCTATCGAGTTGCTGACCAGCCCGGAATCGATAGGGATAGATCCGCCCGGCTAGTCGTGCCGACTACCTTGCAAACGGATATCCTCCACCACTATCACGTAAGTTTGGAAGGGGGACATCAGGGCATCGGTCGGACCTATCATAAGATCAAGGCACATTTCCACTGGCGAGTCTCTATCGCAGTGTGCAGCCTTATGTGGGAATTTGTCCGGATTGTGAGACAGGGAAAGGGCGGCCGACCATTAAAGGGCGGCCACCTGGAAATATACAAGCCTCCTATCCTTTCCAAGTCATTGCGATGGACCATATCCCATCTTTACCTAAATCACGAAATGGATACACTGAGCTGTTGATCTGGACGGTTCGTTTACCGGCTGGTCATAGCAAAAGCCAGTTCCACCCGTACCACACAGCAGGTTGCTTAGAGTTGTGAGCAATGCGTGTATAGAATATTCGGGGCAAGCGAGGTCATCAAGCATGATAGGGAACTGGATTTATGGCGGATGTGTTCCGAGCCGTCAACAAGATTTTGGGACAAAAACAGAGCGCGACCATGGCCTATCGCCTTCAAGCGAACGGGAAGACCGAAAAAATAGTCCAAACTCTGACTAGAGCTCTTAAGATGTATGGGGGGGAGGCCGATCAGCACGACTGGGACGAATACGCCGAAAGCTTGTTTTCGCTATTAATTCGTCGTACGATCGGGTAAGGGGGGACACCCCTTTCTATTTAGCTTATGGATGGGATCCTAGATCCACCTTGGAAGCTTCCATCCCAATAGGGTGTACTCGAAGCCGTGATCGGGACGCTCGTCGTTGGAGGATGGGGGTGAAACGTCGTTACTCGCTGGCACGTGAACAAGTAAACGAATGCCTCCGGCAAGCTATCCAGGACCGCGCCGATCAGAACAATGACCAGGTCAGGGAGCATGGTGTAAAGCCAGGCTACCAGGTATGGTTATATCTGAATCGTGTCAAGGAAGGTTACGCACGGAAGTTAGCCCATATGTGGCATGGTCCTTTCCGGGCAGCAGAGCTGGTCGGGGAGCACGCTGTTAAGCTGGTTGCAACAGGCACTGATTACAAAGTTTTTCCAATAGTGCACGTCTCTGTGGTGAAGCGATCTAACAAGGTGGACCACACCTACCCTTTGAATGGTGACGATGGGAACACCCAACAAGATGGGACCGTTTTATGGGTGGGACAGGCTGATTCCGTACACGATGAAAGGTGGTTTACAACGGGCTGTTGTAAGTTTGAAGGAATAAGCCAAATACCGTTATTACGCCTGGTCCCGGATATCAATGGATAGCGAATGTTAGGGATATTGGATGCTGGGTGGAGTTCACGTGGACGTGCAAGTACTAGATCAACCAAAACAAACTGGATGTACAGCATCAATGACGGAGTAATATATCAGAAACAGCAGAATCTGGTCACCGGAACGAGTCGTGGATGATACGGATGTTGAAGTCAAATGTGATATGAAAATCTCGGCCTGATCAGCCGAGTCACTTAACTCCGCCCTAGAATGTGAAGATCGGATACAGGACAAAGGAGTGGCGAGCCGAACGAGCCTTACTAAGCTGGGGCATGTGGTGAGAGTCGATGGATCCATCCAGAATCAACGTAAGAAGGTCTGATCAGGTTCAATTTCAAGAGAAGTGCTGAGTCGGTGCGACCCTTGCGGTCCAACATGCAATGAAGGTCAAGGATACAGTCGAGCGAACTGGCAATGTCGATGTTGTGATGACCCTGAGGTGTTTTGAGGTGATCTGGGGCTGATCGCCCTGATCACCGCCCCGATCACTGTGCTGATCGTTAAGCTGATCATGACCCGAGCCGATCAGCCCCAAATCAGTTTCCAGGTGTGAAGAGAGACGGAGTTTTCAGTTAAGCTGGGTTTAATATGGGGCGAACAGTGTCTGGGAGGCAGATCTCGAACTAGTTCCAGGCTGCTTTTCGAGGAATCAGGATGGTTGAAGACTGCCATAGAGTTTGACCGTAATCAGTCCAGAAGTGGTACGGATCAGGTTGAAGGTGCGACAAAGATGTGTAAGGTGGTACTGGCGCAACCGTGCGACGAAACGAACAGGATCGAAGTATGAGGTAGGTCACATGAGTTGGTGTACGGTACACTAGGTATAGGATATTGCATATATAATAACAGGATTGAATTTACCCCCTAAGCAAAGAGTCGCTCCGCCACGTGTCGCGGTACAGGGTAAATAAGGCCCCTGTGGCTCCACTGAAATCCCTGTTAAGACACGCTGAGACGCATTTTGGCTTACCGGAAGGCCCCCGACGGGTTTTGTTTAGGTTTACAACCCTCACCCTCTTACGAGCACGTGTTTTGACCACGTTATATGATTTGGAAATGTTTTGTGGAGATAACGTTTGAGGTTTACTGTGGAAGATCGTGGTTTTCGTTGTTTCTCGCTATCTCTCGTTATTTTTGGCTGGCCTGATCGGACGAAGTTTCCCGATTAGTGCCTTAAATACTGAAGTTGAGTATCGACCCTGACTCGTTCTCCGGTGAAGATTCCCACACGAGGACATCCCCGTCTCGAGAATGTCATCCACTCCGACCTGATCAAGATCATCCTTTTTATCAAAGAGTCCACCTGGGTCAGTGTAATCACCACCGATCAATGGGTACACAAGGTGAGATGAAGTTAAGTATGGATTCTATCGCACATGACGACCGGTCAGCTTTCCGGGAGGATCGGATCAGTCATCACAGTGATGATTCATCCGATCCTGATGGCTATCAGGATCACCGGAGTACCCCCTCTAATAGTAGGTCCGGGCTAGTGGGTATCCGGATTCCGCCCAAGACTTCCGTCCTGGATTTGGAAATCGGCTCCACCACACCAGATACTGCGTAGAAGAAGAAAACATGACGTTTCCTGATGGAGGAACTCTACAAGTCACGAAAGTTGGGAGTGTAACACTCAAGAGTGACGTTTTAACCATAGTGTTGACGGAGGTGTATTTTGCTCCGAACCTTGCAAAAAATTTGATTTCTCTGGGATGTCTCAGGAAAAAAGGGTGCGTGTTGAAAGACAAAAAAAGCATGCAACTTGCATACAAAAAACGAAGTT
>MIQA02013406.1:0-27574 GCA_001887855.2 Sclerospora graminicola | reverse complement strand
CTTCGCCGTTAAGTGATGGCGAGGTGGCTTCTGACGCCGTCGATTACGACAGCGACAATTCGATGAGGCGGTGGTATGAGGAACGTAGGGCTCCTCCTGGACCTCGTCATTCGCCAGGTCGTAGCGAAGACGACTTTGAGGTGGTAGGTGGTGCCCCACCCGCCAAGAAACATCGTGCGGAAGCGGCTTACACTGCTTCCGATTCACTGTGTCGTGTGGAACGTTATGTTCCGTACGAAGTGGGGTTTTGGACCCCCGCATGGGCTCTTGCCTATGATAGTGGTGGGCATGTCAAACGTGATTGCCAATACCCACTGTTTGACATTAATACCCTTGACGATTGCGAGGACCTTCGCAACCGTCATTTCGATCGTAGTACTGACGATAGACGTCGGTACTTCATCGACCTTTTCTACCAGGCTCGTCACTACACGAACCGGAAAGGTTCGCAAAAGAATAAGGACGACAAAGACGCCCTTACTCAGAGTTGGAATGCCTTTGTTGAAAATTTCAACAAAGATCCCGATAGGTATGTGAAGAAGGTTCACGCAAACCGCGAGCGCTTCTTAAAGTACTCGATCACAGGTAAAATGGAGTATGTCCATTTCACTTGTATCAAAGAGGGTTTCTCTTGTGGGGTTCCTTCGGGCATGAAGTGCCCGTGTTGTCCCCCTGGAGCTCCTCGTCTGACCGAAAAGGAGCTTAGAGGGTACCGAGGTTTCTCAGTACCCGCTGAAGTTAAGTGCTATGTCGACGCTCTTAAGGCATCGGAAGCTGCTTCGCAGGCATCAGCACCTAGTGTGGGCGTGTCGCCCTCATCAACACTTAGTGTTGACGCTTCTTTTGAGTTCGAGGAGAAGTATCCTTCTCGAACTCACGCAGGAGGTCAGGGGCATCCGCCCTCAACACCTTGATCGGTTCCCAAGAGTCAAACTCTTGGGAATATCCCAGCCAACGCACCAAGTACTCGGTACGCTGCCCCTTCTTATCGGGAACCGAGCGCTTCGAAAGCAAGCGCTCGAGAATGTAGCGCTTGTTCCCCTGACTGTCAATCAGGAGCGGCGGGGGTTGATAATTCCCTCGGCGCTGTTGTTGCGGCGCATGACCATCAGGTCCGCATCCTTGAGAAGCGCTGTGACGCTTTGAGCGAGGACATGTGCCACTCGATGAAAACATTTCGTTATCATCGGGACGAGATTCGTGAGATTCTCGATGCGCAAGTTGTGATGCAGAAGAAGAGTGATCTTCTGATGCTTGACGTTGATCGTCTAAAGTCGGAGGTGGAAACTCTCCAAGCTCTCCAGGCTTCCCACCAGCGGTTTGAGGCCGACTACAAGTCTCTCTTGGGAGACTTGAAGAAGCACGGCATTCGCCGTGGTGATGCGACTCGTCCGTAGACGATCGGTATGGTTTGAGTCTCCCAACGTAAAACGTTGGGTGGAGGCGCATGGCCGCGGGAATGTCTAAGGTATAGGCATTCCCTTTAACACCTTGGACCTTAAAGGGCCCAATGAATTTAGGGAGCAACTTCCGTGTAGGGAAGTTGCTAATTGCATGTGTAGGCAGATTAGTTGTAGATAACATGACTAATTCACCTTTTTCAAAAGAATTTGTGTTCTTCCGTCCATTTTTATCTGCATTCTGCTTCTGCTTATCAAAAGCGGAAGCAAGCGCGTCTTTCACATAGCGTATTACAGCTTGACGTTGTAATACGAATTCATCTACTGCTTTGTTGGCAGTGGATGGGTTGTTTTCAGTGTCTGCAGCCATTGCTGCCGACACATATTCCGCATAAGCGGTTTCGGAAACCGAAACCGCTTGGGTTTCTTTTGTGGTGACAGTAGAAGACTCATCAGTTTCTTCACAAGTTGCAGCTGCAGCTTGTGCATCGACTCGCTTAGAATTTGAGCGGGTCCCTCCCCCACTTAAATTTGGCGTACCGCCAAGTAAAGCCGGGGTTCGTGGATGCCGTAAGGCATTCACGTAAAACGGTGTGTGCTTGGTAGAAGCATGCACCGAGTTGTTTATAGCAAACTCAGTGAGTGGTAAATAATCACTCCACTGCTCGAAGGCATGTGCGTAAGAACGCAGCATGTCGCCGAGAACGCGGTTAACGCGCTCAGTCTGCCCATCCGTTTCCGGATGGTCCGCGGTTGACATCTTCAACTGCGTGCCCAATAACGAGAACGTTTCTTGCCAGAAACGCCCTGTAAATCTTGGATCACGATCCGAGACTATGTTTTCCGGCATTCCGTGTAAACGGAATACCGTGGCAACGAATATCCGCGCCGTTTGCGCAGCGGTGACATTCGCTGACACTGCAGCAAGATGAACCATCTTACTGAAACGGTCTACAAAGACCACAATGCCTGTTTTCCGACTGTGGTCAGCCGGAAGACCAAAGATAAAATCCATAGAAATGGACTTCCAACACTCTGTCGGAACCGGCAGAGATTGGAGGGGAGCCTGCGCGGACTGTGCGGGCTTGACGCGCTGGCATATCTCGCAAGCGCGGACGTACTTACGTACCCATTTATATTGGTTACGCCAGTAGAAATCGCGTGCGAGAGAAGCATACGTCTTCTCTCGACCCTGATGCCCCGAAATCGGTGCATCATGGTACTCAAACAAAATTTGATGTTTGAGATCATCGTCGTTTGGAACGACAATGCGGTTAACATCATCTTGGTCTGTGCTGTAAAGCAACAGACCATCGTGCAATTGATAACGATGCACGCATGCGCGAAGGAACTCTGGAAGTTCCTTGCGCTTCCGATCAGATTGATCACTTAAGTAATCGATCAGTAGGCGAGTTTCCTCGTCTGTTTCGTACGCTTGACGTACTTGTCGTACAAGTGACGACGACAGAGCAGTGCAACGTATTGCGTTTGCACTGGTTGCCTCGATTACGGACGGTTTCGTCTCGTAATCTGGGCGTCGTGATAGCGCATCCGCTATCACGTTCAACTTTCCCGGTTTGTATTCAACCGTGAAGTTGTATTCTGCAAAGAATGACAGCCAACGTGCCATTCTTTGAGAGATGTGCGGAGAATTCACGGCCGTGCGTAGCGACGCATGGTCCGTGTAAACCACGAAGGGTCTATCTCCTAAGAGATAGATCCTAAACTTCGCCAGTGCATACTTCATGGCAAGGAGTTCCTTGTCATGCACCGGATAGTTGCGCTCGGCTGGGCGCAGCTGACGCGATTGGTAATAAATCACGCGATCACGATCATCGTGATCACGCTGCATCAAGACGCAGCCGATGGCGAAATCGCTCGCGTCGCAAACGACATGGAACGGTCGCTCGTTGTCGGCGATTGCCAAAACGGGAGCCTCAGTCAAGCTACGCTTGACTGCATCAAACGCATCTTGGCACTGGGTATTCCAGCGCCAATCGATATCTTTCTTCAATAATTGAGAAAGAGGTCGGATCAGACCGGCATAGTTGCACGAATATTTGGGCAAGTATGTCGCCAGGCCGAGGAACTTTCGAAGTTCCTTGACGTTAGTTGGCGGAGGCCATTCAACGAACACCCTGATCTTTTCTGGATCGGGGCGTACCCCATTCTTGCCTACAAAGCAGCCAAGAACGGGTATCTCGGGTGCACCAAAGGCGCACTTCTTTAAGTTCGCATAGAGCTTGTGCTTGCACATAAGCTCTAACACCTGACGTAGATGTTCTTTATGAATATCTACAGCAGTTTTGCCATGTTCAGCCTTGCTATGGATGAACACATCATCAAAGTAACTCGGCGCGAACTCTCGCACCGGGCGCAATAGATGTGTGACGCATCTGTTGAAGGTAGCAGGGGCATTTCGAAGCCCCTGTGGCATCACGAGCCACTCCCAAAGCATACCGCTTGGGGTGCTTACAGCCGTGAGAGGAATATCTTTCTCACGCGTAAGGATTTGGTAGAAACCATCCCTTAAGTCGAGAGCACTGAAAACGGTGCTCCCGCTCATGCCATCGATGATGACGTCTTTCCTCGGTATCGGCGTTTGCGCCGGTACCGTTGCTGCGTTCAGCTTATTGAAAGCGTGAATGATTCTCCACCCACCAGTGGACTTCTTAACACAAAAGGTGGGGCTGGAGTGCGGAGAGGTAGACTCTCGCACATGTCCCGCCTTACGACGAGTTTCGAAGAACTCATCGATTGCTTTAACTTGATCGCGCGGCAATGGCCATTGCCGCGTGACACAGTACTTCGTGCCGGGGACGAGATCAATTTCGTGTCTCATTCCCTTATCCTTGGGAAGCTCACAAGGTACTTCTTCTGGGAATACGTCAGCGTATTCCCAAAGTACTTCGTAGTACGGGGAAGTCGCATTAAGCGACTCCCAGCTCTGCGCTTCAAAGCGCTGGACATTGGTTTGATCACTGGGAACGAGTTCGTTCCCGCTGGCTTCTAATTGTAAAGTGGATATTCGCTCTCGAATATCCACAACCTCATCAGATGCGACAATGACGCAGATCTGTTCGATCTGATCATTTCGCAAGTTCTTTACGAACTTTTTCCAGCTCAAGGCTGGAAGGGCCATCATCTCTGAACTTAGGTTCGGAGGGTTGTCAAGTGTGAGAGACTGGGTAGCTAATCCGGTCTCTGTCTGCGTCAGGACGTTGATCGTCTCGACGGACACAGCTGCTAGATCAGACGCATTTGTCCGATCTGTGACACGGTGATCATCACTCGTGCACAAGGCCTTCTCTTCATGGTGACCACTGTCTACCATGTTGTTCATGCACTCTCGACTGTTCTTAGTCGTGAGTTCTTTATTTTCGACACGGAAGTCATTTGCTTCCGTGACGGTTTCATTCTTTTCACGGTGGGTGTTTCCCACCGCGTGCGCATTCTCTATACCACGACCGTCATCGGTTGTAGTAGTAACTTCAACACGGGAGTGCTTTGCGCCCGTGTTGCACACATTACTGACACGCAACGACTCGTTCGTCGCGCGTTCGCGTCCCTCTGGACTCTGATCAGCGGGTGTACCATCCGCTGATCTAGTCAGATTAGATCTGGTGGTGCCATCGCTATCCACCAGGCTATCTGACGCTGCGGTTGTATCATGAGATACAGCCGGATTACTCACAGGGTGATCAGATCCTGTGAGACCGCCGCAGTCGATCGACAGGTTAACCCAGTCGATCGTTGGTTGATGCTTGGACATCCAAGGGATGCCCAAGATGACATCGAACTTGTCATCAAGATCGAGGACGATGTATTCATCCTCGAACGATAGTTCGTCTAACTCGAGGCGTGTTCGAATAACACGCTTCGGTATAGTCACAGTTGCACCTGTTGCTAACCGGACTGACAACATGCTTCTTGGAGATTCAATCTCCTCGAAGTTCAACGACGTTAGTACCTCAGTTCTAACGAAATTGTTTGACGCTCCTGTGTCAAACAGAGCACGCATGGGGACATCGTTTCCATGTGGCCTAACTTCAAGGGTGATGAGAGGTTTCTCTTCACCCTGCACACGTTGACAGGACATAGTCCCGTCTGGGGCTATTATCCTCACATGCCCGATGTCGGCATGCGAGATAACCCGTCCAGTAGGGCACCCCGCCCCTACTGGTTGTTCACGTTTTTTGCATCAACAGAGGGTTGCCCCTGTTGATGTCGCTTGCCAGCAGACTGTCCAGTCCGCTGACTGCGTGGTGCCGGACGCGGCGCCATACATTCATGGGCGTAATGGCCCATTTTCGCGCATCGATTGCAGCGAAGGAACTTCTTGTTTTTCGGTTGCCTCGGAGTTGAGGCGACCGCAACTGATAGATCCATAGGTTCTGGACCTCCTCCGCCCGCATTATGACGCGGATTAGGGTGTCTCGGAACGAAGTGTGAACTTCGTCTCGATTGGAAGTTTTGGTAATTTTTATTATTAACATGCTGTATTGGCGGCATGTTAAAGTCGAAAGGCGCTTGCGCTTTCCGACTAACCCCAGCATGCGCTGCTGAGCGACGCATGCTGAACTCCTCCCGGATGCTTTGGTCTATAGCATCGCTCAGAGTCTTCGGGGGAACCCGGTAAAGACTCTGTTTGATGGGACCGTCATTCAGTCCCTTCATGAAGGCGGTGACCTGCATGGCAGGAGGCACCGGTTCATATACAATATTTGACAATAAATATTGTATTTTCTGAGCGTACGCATGTAGGCTCAACTTGCCCTGCCTGAGTTCCATGAACTCTTCACGGCAGCTAAGCTCCATTTCTGGGGCTTCAAAGTTGTGCTTTAGCTCAGCTTTTAATGACTGATATGTCAAAAACGCAGTTCCATCAGTGGATCTGCGGCTCATCGCCCATGCCCTGGCGCGACCGCCTAGGCATGTGGTGGCGAAATAAGCTTGTGAACGCGGGTCCACAATCTTCTGCGCAGTGATAGCATCCTCTACCTCTGCGAACCACCTACGAAGAGGTTCGCCCCCTTCGCCAGTAAAGGGCGGAATCCGTGCCTTTACTACTTCAACGCTCGCACTAGATGCGGGCGCTGTTGTTGCCGTCGCCGTTTGGGAGCGCAATATTGCATTGCGCACCTGGGGGTCGATGTACATTTTCTTGAAACGGGAAACCGTTTCTAAGGCATCCTCTGAGGTTTTGCCACGGAGGATCGTGATGATTTCGGGTCCTATGACTTGATTCATCATTGTTACCGTCGTAATAGCACTCGGTGACCAGTTGGGAAAGTTTTCCATAACCAAGTCTTGCGCGAGCTGGCGCTCACGCTCACGTTCACTGGCTGTTGTCATGACAGCTAGTGGCTCTTAAACCTTCGAACTGCTAGTTAACTAGCGGAACGTGTCAAAAGTGGTCGTTAGGACGGACCACTAAGTGCTACCAGGTGTAACAGGGCTGCTGTCACGCGGCTTACACTGTAAGTTTGCAATGAGGAAGCGTGCAAATTGTGTAGGACCAAATGTAATTTGGTCCTCCTTAGTTTACTTTAAATAAACCTAGGTAGATAAGTAATTAATGTATTAACTAATTATCGATTAAGTATATATATATTAATATATATACACTTAAGACGTGAGTGCTAGAAGGTAAGTTTAAGAGTGAATATATTTATGAGTGGTTAAGAGCTAACTAGTATAATTAGACCTAGACTAATCATAGTAACATGTAGTATAAAACTGATCTAATGATATTTTTATCATTAGATGACTTGTCAGATTCAATTATATCAGAATCTGTTCTCAAAGGTGGGTTATGACAACTTATAATCCAATATTCACAATTTCATGTATTACGACTGAAATTGAACTGTGATATTTCTATTCAAATATCACTTATGTAATGGTACCCCATTACAACACGTATCCGGATCTGGGATGCTTCCCGAGACCCTAACCCTCCACCGGTGCCAGCCAGCGCGCAGCCGGCTTCTTCACCATCTCCAGAGGATTCTCCGATACACGGAGGAAAACGTCGATCCTGCAGGATTGCATTGCTTCATTCCCCCGTGTCGACTAAAGGAATGGTCTGAGATATAAGATGTGGTTTCCTACAAGTGAGATTAAGATGTAAGCAACCAAAGTGTACACCACTGAGTAAAAAGAAAAAGTAGGAGCTTACATTAAAGTGCTCCGAATGGGAAACTATCTTCTGGTGTATGATGCGGAATGAGTCGATGGGATTCGGAAGCAACCGGAACCGGTCACGCTCGTGTGTTAGGTCAGATACCTGATTCTCCAACTGGGTGACCTGGGCCAGAGATCCCAAAGCTGTGAGCAACACCCTGGCACGCGGTGATTCCCCAGGTCAGCAGTCAAAGTCATTTCAGCCTTAGCCTTCGCCAAGCTGGTCATTTGTCCTTCAGGTTTGTGACTTCTAGCTGCCCAAATTACCTCAGAGTTGTGAGCTTAAGTTGTCCAGCTGTTCTGGCCAGGACATCCGATGTTCGTCTCGCATTGGGTTCACCGAGGCGGACATGATCCTAGCGGGTGGAGCAAAGAAAAGGAGTAGTGATATCGTGTCTCAGCCGTTGGCGGCTGTGACAAGTCTTAGTGGCGGCTGTAGTGAAGTGGAGCCAGTATTAATCAACTGGCGGATGAATGATAGGCCCACTTTCCGATTGGTTAAAACTGCAAACCGGAGTAGCAGCACTGAGAGATATTCTTAACGAAAATATGACCCGTCAAAGTTTGAGTCATATGTTTGTCGTGAGATCGGTGTTGTTCCTAACGGGATCATGACCCGCGCGAGCGTAGTTTCCAATCTTTTTGGAAATAGGAGGGGCGTTCCGACTGGACGACGATGCGCCTGGACGTACCGTAGAATCATCATTGAGAGAAACGTGTAAGCCTTGCTAACATAAATTCACATTTTACACACTACAGTTCATTACACTTTGACCCTGGAATAATCACGTGTTTGGCAACATAGTGTCGGCGAAGTAGACGGTTAAGATGATTCTAAATTCGAAAGCTAAGGTTCAGGTCCCGCCAGAGTCCGATAGTTACAAAGACTGGGCTTGTGACCTGCTAAAAGCTGAGTGTACCGCTCGAAAGCTCAACCTATCCAAGAACACGACCAAGGCAGAACGGGTGGCGTGGCTAGTGTTCTACGACAAAGACAAGATTGAATTTGCTGAGCGCTCCAAGAACTAGCGTGAGAACCTCAGAGCTCGGCTCGGGAAACCCGTCGACGACCCGCGCCCTTAGCCCTGCTTGTTTCGCCTGATAAACGTTCTTTTCTCTGATGACTTTTCGAAGAATTTATGGCGAGTGGGGACAAATTTTCACATGCAGAGCTTGATGACGGGGTGCGCAATTTTTTCGACAAGATTGCCAACGCGTTTAACCATAGAACGCAGCCTATGATAATCTATTACGAAACGAGGAGAAGCCGAAGCTATTCAACGGTGTTGACCCGTCGCTTGTCCAGACATACTCTGCGACGAAGCTCGCTTGGATGTGGCGTAAATCTAGCTCCAATTCGGCAAAGCTGTTGCGAGGACAAAATTTTCAGGGCAACACTCGACCATCTTTTGGGACTTTTGTGTCAATCGAGAAGAAGTGTACTACTTACACCTATGGACGGAGGAGAGAGACTCTGGCCGCGAGTTTTTCCTAGGAAAAGTTTAATTCTGATGATAACGCTGACTCCACCGAACACCCATCAGGAAAAAGGAAACCGAAGACGTTCCTCTGCCTGTACCAAAAAGTCCAGCAAAACACATGTTGAAAAAGCGATGATCGCACTCGCTGAAATTGTCGCGATGCTCGAACAAAATGACGAAGCCGTGGTCAGGGAGAAGGAAAATCGTCGCTAAACTCGCTTGCCGTGAGTCAGATCTCGAGCGCGCCATTGCAACGCTCAAGGAAGTCGCCAAGAAAATCAAGATCAAACAGCTAGCTGGTGATTTTACTTATGAGGAGCCGATTGGAAATCTATGACGAAGAAGCGCAAGGTTGATTTGGATGTACATATCGATTACCTAATGGATCAGGCTTGCTTACTTGCCGTGTTGAAATGAGCGGTGGGAGCGCGTAAATCCTCTAAATGAGTACCGTTTAAGCACGAAAATTAATAAAAGGCCAGCGGAAATTCCATCAAACGTCAATATCAAAATTTTGTCAACATGACACGGACCAATACCAACCGATTGTTCGGCAGGGATAATTCGAGAATTGCTTTGTCGTATTCACTTTAGCGACACGTTCATGAGCTCCCAGTTCATTTTCTCATGTCTCTGGAAGCAACAAACAATATTCTGACTCAAGCTTTGTCATGTGTGGCTCGGTATTGGTGACAAGAGGCTTGATTGTTGACCGCTGAAGTTCGTCTTCCTCACTTCTTCTACAAGAATCTAAACCCGTCTAGTGATGGTTGAATGTCACAAGCGATATCTCAGTATCTATCTGTAGTTGGGGATTTCGCAGGTGGCCTTGGGTCAGCTAGAGGGGATCAGACCTGCAGAAACTTGAAAAGTGCCAAAGACGACTACGAAGGATGACGTCCGAGCAATCCGATCTTCAAACCAACATACAGCGGCTCCAAAACTTGTTTCATTAGGTCCAGGATGTGTGGTCCAATCAAGTATGGATGTACTTCTCACGCATACGGATTTGATAATATCGATCCCTTAAATCGAGATCACTGAAGATGGCTTCGCTCATGTCATGTGATGACATCGATACGTGGTATCGGCGCTTGCCCCGGTGCCGTTGCTACGTTCAGCTTGTTATAAGCTTGGACAATTCGTGAACCTCCGGTGGACTTCGTCGCACAAAAGGTGGGGCTGGGATGCGAAGATGTAGACTCCCGCACATGTCCGTCTTTTCGAGGAGTTTCAAGAACTCGCCAGTTGTTTTGACCTGATCACGCGGTAACGACCATTTCCGTGTGACGCAGTACTTCGTATCTGCCCCAGATTTTTCTCATGTCGAGTCCTTTGTCTTTAGGGAGTGAGGTTGGTGTAGTCAATCTCAGAAATTCCTTCCGAGGGTTAACCACTCACGTGGGGGAAGATGACTGACTGTCAGAGGGGGTGCTCCGTACATCCATATCATGGTCCAGGTCGGCATTGGGCTGGCCTGAACGGTCCCTACCATCACCTTGGTTGTGAGAAACAATATGATTCATACTTCTTGATGTCTCACTTTGTATACCCGTCATCACTGGCGGTTAGGCTCTCTTGGTAGACTCTTGGACGAAAGGTCAAGGTGCCCGGTTTGGGAAGCGGGGCCGGGGTTGGGGTAAAGGTTGCTCCTGGGAGGCAATCTTCACCGGGGAGCGAGTGGCGGTTATACTTGACTTTAGTATACCGCAGATACCGAACCAAGGTCATTCAAGCGGTCAGCACACCAAAGAAAAGAAGAGGATTACTCCTATCTTATGCGAACGAACGTGAACTCCAAACAGGTCTCCACACTTTTGCACCGTCAGTCAAAACTTCACCTTCCCCTCCAATACAATTATACCGTGTACTTCCTTTTGCTTTTAAATGGGGATCAACGTTCAATTCGAAGGGGTCAGAATAATGTTCCCCTAAATCTTTATAACGTGTTTTTTCTTTCTAACTTTTGAGCGACGTTTAACGTCTCGATTTGCCAAAAACGATTCATGACTGTGGTAAGGTCCGCATCACGCATTTAGTGCTTAAGAAACAGCTGGCAATCTGTCAAATTTAATTTGTTCTTAGCGAATATGCTTTTGTTCTTGCCGAAATAAGACTTGAAAAGAAAATCTGACATCCTAAGCGTCATCAAAATGCTGAAGTGGTTGGGTTTATTTTTATTTATGCTATGCAAGTTAAAAACCACCCATGAAAGTAGCTCATTCAGGTGTAATTTTAGCAGATATTGTCTTGGATTGGAGTGCCTCCGTACTGAACGAAGGCACTTCGGGTTAACACCGGCTAAAATTAAAGGAAAATTTTGCTGTGCTTCGTGTAATGTTTTAACTTAACATTAGCATTACGCGAAGTACAGCAAGAATTTTCTCCTCAATGTATCGCACACGCAATTTCGAACCATTTTGCACGATATCTACGAAATCTTACGCCGAAATATTCCTCTATTCGTGACTCTTACGAACTAAAGTATAATGAAGAATGGAAAAATAATGGGTTGTCATTGGTCAGATCCATCATGTATCTTACCTCATCCTTTTTGATCTGTCATCCAAAAAAAGGAAGAGGCTGGAGACATGTAGTTGGTTGGGATATGATTCCCCAAAAAGACTGAAGAAGAATGCTCGTAATTGGCTGATATTCCTGAGAAGATGAGCTTTTTAAACCCCCGGCGTCTGGGGTCGGCACAAGAACGACAGCACACAAATACAAGCTGAGAGATAAAAAAAATAAAGGGAATAAGTCGTCTTGATAGAATAGAATCGCTCAATGGTTAAAAAGCGAGTCAGGTTTTAAACGTTTACTCACACCTCTAGATATTATTTACTTTAGATTATTATTGTGCTCTGACTTTTGGTGACCCGATCGAGGTCCTCACGAACGGTATAGGGAGGATAAAATTTCATTGGCCAGCTCTATCACTCAACCTTCCATTCTACCTCTATTCGTGAGAACCACTATTGAAGGGCTGGATCGCAAAACATACTTGTCTATGACGTCTTAAGCTAATTAAAAAAAAACAATACCTAGGTGTTTACTTCAAATACCTTTAGACGCCACAAACCGCTAAAGTTATTGTTAGAAATTTCGGGTTTCACACAAAAATAACTTTTAAGTATTTTGGTACTTTACACCAATAAAAATGGTACAAAACGGGTACACGGTAATATCGGTTTTAAACATCAAATTTCTATTTTAGCAGTGTGAACTTTAGAAATAGAAACGCACAAAGTCGAAGTTGCAGTCGCATGAGTTTCCTGGGATGGCGGGTTGGTTATGCAAGTCAAGAATAGGTTTAAGAACAGTAGAAGAGATCGAATAGTTAGTCGATAATCACTTCTTAGTATACATTGCTTTGTTAACGTTAACCTTGCTTTATTTCTTCTATTATCGACATTAAGATGATTTCACCTACCGGTCTACCGTCGACAGTCAACTATGAACAACGAGTTTCAACAGTTTATGAGCCCAAAAGGCCATGATGATAACTTCAATGAAGACTATGAAGAAGAAAAGCCTACCACGATGGGAGATCAAGGTGTCCGCCTGGTAGACATGATGAAATGCGTAATAGACAGACTGGACCGACTCGAATCGTATCGGAGACAACCCGACATGGATAGTTTTGGTTTCAAACGAAGATGCGAATGACATCTTTAGATAGAACACCGAAAAAGAAACCAGATTTGGCGGAGCGCTTTCAAGAACATGCAACTGGATTTGGAGGTCTAAACTATTAAAACATACATCAACCAAAACCGGAACCAAACTTACATCCGCAACCAAATCTGCACCCACAACCAAATCTGCACCCGATCTTCAAAACTCCGTCAGCACGCGAATGCAAATTATCGATTCGAACTTTTGATGGTAAAGAGGTATACAGGGACTTGGTTCCGGTTTCAAACAGTGGGGCACAAGATTTATCCGTCAAGTTACTATTGCGGAATCTGCATGTGGATATCGTTGGGGCGAAGATTTCAAGGTGGACCTACTCAGTCATTACCTAAGCGGTATGGCTGAAAACTAATCGTCAAGTAGATTAATGGTGGAATGAATCACAAAACTCGGTTCATGTTATGAATCGAATGTTATCGGCTTCCCATACAACCATAACGCCTGCCCAGTCGATGAAACTTTTCACGGCAAAGAAACATCCGAAAGGGACATGGAATGAACATTACCTGTACCTTGTAGCGATTACAGGAGCCGTCGGTGGAAGGGAACCTCTGGTGCTCGAAAACCTAGTTCACTATGCTTCCAGTGAACTTAAAACAATATTGCTATCCAAATACAATCATTCAAGACAAGACTACCTTCGCCAAGCAGAAGAGTATTGTCAATTTTCTCAAGCGATTGAAAACGATGGACAACAAGGCAGAAGCCGGCAAAGCGAAACAATCAACTACGTGGAACAAAAGCCGAAAATCAAAAGTGCAAGAACTGCAAAAAGATAGGGCACACTGAAGACAAATGTCGAAGCAAAGTTTCAAAACAAGTGGAGTTTACTTTAAGTATTACTGAAAGTAAAGACAGCAACGACACAAGGTAGATTCTAGATAGCGGAGCAAGCATGCACCTGGTCAACAACCTCGTGTACCTGCAGGAAGCAGAAGATGTCCAAGGGACATGCTACCAAGCCGACGGGATGAAATTGAAAGTGGGTGGGTGAAGATCACCACTTACCTCAATGACACAAGAAACGTTATTCGGCTAGAAAATGTTTACTTTGTTGAAAACCTAGCGAAAAACATTCTGTCGTACGGACACCTTGAAGATAAAGGATGTCACCTGGATTACAAGAATTGAATCGAGTAATGGTGCACAAAGAATCCGGAAAAGGAATTTTTGCGGTAGAAAAAAACAAATAGTGTACTTACAGTGGATGTGAAAATGGAAAAAAGACCCAAGTTTCAATGGAGATCAGGTGATGGCAATCCTTCAAGAAAAGGAGAATGAAAGGGAGCCAACTCTCCAAGAAGGAACGCTTATGCATTTCCATACTCGTCTGGGACATTTAAGTTTCGATGCGATCGAAAACATGGCGAAAGATGAAAATTCCGATATAAAACTTACCGACAACAAAAGAATGACATGTTTGACCTGTGCACAGGGAAAGCAGACTTAAAATGTAAGGTCCAAACAAGACAGTAGTCTAAATGCGCCGACGGACCGCATTGGGGGCGTTTTTTGCTCTGACTTAAAAGGACCAATAACGCCCAGGACAGATTCGGCAATCAGTATTTGATCAACTTCATCGATTTTAAATCAAACTATGTACGAATATTTAAGGCAAAGACCAAAGACGCGGCGGCGAAATTTTTCGAACATTTCTTGGCGTATTTCGAGCCTCAATTTAACTGCAAGGTACACCTACAGAGGACAGATGGGGAACTCGAATACAATAACCTAGACCTATTTTGCGAGCAAACTGGAGTGATAAGACAGATATGCGAAGCAAACAATCAGTGGAGTAACGGTAAAGCTAAACAAATGCATAGAACGATTATGAATATGGCAACGTGCATGGTGTTTTCGTGTGGACTGAATCCTTAGTTTTGGGTCGACGCGGCTCAATATGCAGCATATATTGTTAACAAAAGTCCAACTAAATCAAATGCATGACACCCTATAAACTCCTATTCCCCGTAAACGGTGTTCAGGAATCCTGAAAAAGACTCGCTTGCACATCGCGCTCAAATTGGAGTGATTGTTGGAAAAAGTGAAGAAGTCAAGGGATACAAGGTATATCTTACGGACGAACGAAAGGTGGTTGCAACGCAGCGGATCACGAACATCGGTACCTGTGCGAGGTGCAGTACCGGCCGGTGGGATGCGATTGTGGTGTGGTCGCTGTCGGTAGCTCTTCCTGGGACTCGTTCTCCGACGGGGTGCTCTGACGACTGACTGTCGGTTTGGGTCCTTCGTGCATCCCTTCATGATCCGATCCGCATCCGGCCGTCTGGGTCGGTCGTTCCGTCCGCTTAGCCCGCTAGCGCAACTATCCACGCCTTCAGTCTCGTTCGTCCGGCCTGATCCCAGGCCTAGCGCCGTCCGGCCGCTCGTAGATGCGTCCGACGGTCCTCAGATCGTGCCCTCTATTTACCGAACCGGGCATCCATCTAAGGGTGACATTTCAACAAATCAGGTGGGGGCGTCCACTATCATTAGTCCGTCAATTTCTGGAACACTTCACCACAGCCGCCCCTGAGCCTTGTCGCAGCCGCACAATGGTTAAGGGACGAGCTCACCACATCTTTCACACTTCGATTTTCACTGTCCCCATGTCCGAACGTGACAACGCCCCCATCGATCCTCTGCCGGGACACTCCCCGACCACTACGCAGCCATCGGCCGTAGGTCCAGATGCCCATCCGGCCTAGAGCCTAGAGCGTCGTCCAGGGCAGCCCGACGTGGCTGCCCTGCAAACTCGAATTGCTGCTCTAACCACGCAAGTGGCTAGCCTGGAGAAGGCTAACACCGAGTTGGCTGTGACCGCACGGTTGGCTAGTCATCAAGCAGATGAAGCCCGGGTCCGGGAGGTACTGGCTACCTTCCAATCCCGAGACCGCATCAGCCGACTGGAAAATGAGAAGACCGACCTTCTCAAAGCGAGGGATCACTTCCAACAGCTGTCGGACTCACAGCGCATCCTGAACCAGAAGGCCATGGCCGCCTTGAAAATCCAGAGTAAGTGCATTTTCGCCTGTTCGGGGCCATCTCCTAACTTGCTCACTCTGTGTGTGTTCTCAGAACAAAATGTCACGTGTTTCTGCGTCTTGATGGTCGAGTCTTGTCAAGCCGCGCGCGCGTTGACGGCGCGCTACGAGAGCTACATCAAACTCTCTCAAGGATTGGAGAGTTTGCAAATAGAGCTGGGCAATTTGGAGTATCGCCGGATCCGACTCGCCAAAAACTGACGAAGTATCAGAAGGCGCTGTACCAGTCGGCCGCCGCATCGTCTGAGCTCCAGCGTCGTATTCGGGAGCTTGAGACCGCGTACACCGAGACCCAATCGGGTGTGGGTGAAGCCCGGGAGGTGTTTCCCCACCTGGCGCAGGCGCGTACGGACTATCTATCCTCCATAAAGGAAGGTCGAGCTCGGCTAATCGCGTCGGGTACTCGGGTGGGACGTCTAATGAAGGGCCCGGCCCCCATCCGGGAGGCTATTAGGCACCTCCTCGACTTAGCCTGTCCGCGGGATCCCGATCGGGCCGCTTCCGCTCCGCCACCTCTCCCGTCCGCCGCTTGTTCTACTGAGGGCATCCGGACATCCAGAGCGGAGACGCCCGCCCCAGTGTCGGTGACCGGTAGCACGGGAAAGGCTCTTCGTCTACGGATTTGGGATATTTCTCGGAGCCCTAACCCGCCACCAGTGCCAGCCGTCGAGTCGGCGGCTTCTCCATCGTTCTCGGAGGATCTCCCGGCACATAAGAAAAAACGTCGGTCCAGCCGGGTTGCGTCGCTCCGTGCTCCCGTGGCAACCAAACGGCCTAAGCGGTCCGCCGCGCCGGTGAGCGCGGATCTAAATCATGAAGACAACGGACTGGGTCCCAACCCCACTTCAATCCCAGCCCCGCCGGCTCCTGGGAAGTTCCCCCATCGTCCTCGCTTTACAAGATCTTCGTCTAAAGCTTCGTCCGCTCCGCCTCTCTTTAGAGTCTCCACCCATGAGCCTCAAGGCCCGTCTACCGCCTCTCCCGATGGAGCGGGAACGCCCGACCTACCGGACATGGGCTGTAATGAGGCCGCCGCTGAGAGCCACGAGGAGTTACCTTCCCCGGACCCCTTCGCGTTCGACGAGAATGAATCCAAGGAGTCCTCAGAGGAGTCTCCCCCGTTGTGGATTCCCCGCTGGAAGGTCATGACGGCCTCCGAACTGACCGCGGCTCTCCCCTGGTCAAAGGCGCAGTTGGAAGGCTTGTGTATCCAAGACCTCACTGGTGCCCTCGTCACCCGGGCTTTGACTCGCCCGCCGTTGTGGATATTTCCGCCGGCTCCCGCTATGCTGAAGGACACGAACTGGGATACCAAGCTAGTGGCAATCGGGCCGCTGGACGCGATCTTGTATCACAAACCCTGGGCCGTACTGGCGACAGAGATGCCAGACATAGGTCTACCCCACGTCGGCTGGTTCGCGGATTTTCGGGAGGTCTGTAGGGGGTATCTCTCTCGGCATGGGCAAGCTATCTGGGAGTCTACCCATCATCTTTTCATTTCCGTTGCCGCCGAGCGTAAGTCCCCTGAGCTAGCCCAATACCGAGCCGACCGCAAGAACCGTCGAAACCGAGCGACTGAGGGTTGCACAAGCTCTGCAACTTCGTTGTTGCCGGAATCCAGCGCGGCCACTGCGACTTGGACATTTTTCTCCACCCTATTATGCTACATCTGGCCAACCGCCGGGTGGAGAAAAGCGGAAATCCGACCGAAAGCGGGACTTGGTATCCAGGATTGGGTCAGAGTCAGGCTACCACTCTCCAAGCTTCGCTCAATGAGCTCGACCAACAGGATCCGTGGCGCAACCAGTACCAGCAGGACCCCGATCGCCACCCTGGCCTCCGCATGCCCCGACTCCGGAAAAAGTTCTGATGTGCTCGCCAGGGATGATTCATGAGGCTAGCCTTACCTATTTCTTTCTTCTTCATTCATTAATGGCTATTGGCCTCGATAATACATTTTTTTCATCCATTTTCCACGTAGTGACCACTTGTCCATCTTCCTCATCCGACATACCCATCCGGCTTCACCTCTCGTGCTGATCCCTCGACATCTTCCATCCGGCACCATACTCATTCGAAGATCACTCCAACATCCGATCCATCCGGTGCCATACTGATTCGAAGACTATTCCAACATCCGATCCATCCGGCACCATACTGAATCGAAGATTATTCCAACATCCGATCCATCCGGCACCATACTGACTCGAAGTTTATTCCAACACCCGATCGGCCCACTTCTGACCAGACTAATTTCTATCCGCCGATTGCTTGGCTGATTGGTGTTAATTGGTCCGGCCGTGCCTGCTGCCCGGGGCCCAGATGGACTAATTCTCTGACCCCGCCTCACCTTCTTCATGGGTCTGCATGACCCCGAAGCGGTTTCGGCTCGCCCACCGGCGATCGAATTCTCTCATTAGAGCTCCACAATTTAGATCCAGCTCGTCCACCCACGACCACTCCTCGCAATTTTTCCACTGCACGAGAAACTCTCTGTGGATCCGCCCAAACCGGGTTTTCCGTCCATTCCGAACGTCCAAAATTTCTTCTACTTCGTACTCATCCGGATCTAACGGCTTGTCCCAGCTGTCCTCCGGCAGTAGGGCTTCATCGAAATCGAGCCGGTCGCTCTCCACCGTAAGGCGCGTATTCGGGCGGTCCGGGAAATGCTTAACCAACTTCAACTTGGAAACATGCACTATCGGGAAAACGCTATAATCCGTGCCTGCCGTGACCAGCTTAACTGCATGATCCCCGACCAGTTCTGCTACTCGGAAGGGGCCATGCCACATATGCGCCAACTTCCGTGCATAGCCCTCCTTGACCCGATCCAGATACAGCCATACCCGGGAACCGGGCTCTATGCCGTGTTCCCTGGCTCGGTCGTTGTTCTGATCGGCGCGGTCCTTGATTGCTTGTCGGAGGCGTTCATTTACTTGTTCCCTCGCCAGTGAATAGTGGCGTTGCACTCCCATCCTCCAGCGACGGGCGTCTCTGTCCCGGCTTCTGGTGCACCCTATTGGTATGGCGGCTTCCAAAGTGGATCGGGGATCCCATCCGTAAGCCAAATAGAAAGGGGTGTCGCCCCTTACCCGATCGTATGACGAATTGAGAGCGAAAACCAGTCTCTCCGCATATTCGTCCCAGTCGCACTGATCCGCCTCCACCACATACATCTTGAGGGCTCTGGTCAGAGTCTGAACCATCCTTTCGGCCTTTCCGTTCGCCTGCGGGCGGTAAGCCATAGTTGCGCTCTGTTTCTGTCCTAAGATCTTGTTTAAAGCTCGGAATATGTCCGCCATAAATCCGGGCCCCCTATCGTGCCGGATGACCTATCTCGCCCCGAACCGCCTGAACACGCATTCCTCGTAGCTTCGCGCAACCTGTTGGGCGGTACGGGTGGAACTGGCCTTTGCTATGACCAGCCCGGTAAACAAATCCGTCCAGATCAGCAGCTCTGTGTACCCATTTCGAGATTTGGGTAGGGACGGGATATGATCCATCGCAATGACTTGAAAAGGGTAGGTAGCTTGTATATTCCCCGGCGACCGTCCTCTGATGGTCGGCCGGCCTTTCCCTGTTTCACAGTCCGGGCAACTTCCCACATATGCTTGTACGCTACGGTAGAGCCCCCGCCAGTGGAAATGTGCCTTAATTTTGTGATATGTCCGGCCGATGCCCTGATGTCCTCCTTCTAAGCTCACGTGATAATGATGGAGGATATCCGGCTGTAGGGTAGTGGGTACTACTAACCGAGCGGATTTATCTCTCTCTGGTCAGCGTCCCGGTAGAAAAACAGTAACCCGTTTTCATCCACTTCGTAATCCGGGGCCAGCTTGAAGCATTCTTTAGCTTGTTCGGCTGTCAGTTTATCCACTTCCCCGTTAAGGTATGTCTTGAGATCCACTATCCACTCTTCCTCGTCCTGCGCTTGGAGAATCCGCTCTGCTCGTAACTGTTGAACTATCCCTTCGTTCATTGCTTCTGGGGATAGTGAGCCAGCGGCTGAAGAACGGCGCTTGTGCGATCGGGTGACGGCGCTCACCTGGATTACCTCCTCCGTGTTGGCCGGATGGATAATCTCGGGCAGCCGGTTGATCTCCGTCAAATCTGATAACAGAGCTGGATCGGAAACCGTTACCCCCACGTTGTCGCGCATGGCCAGCATAGCCAAGTGATCTGCGCTCTTATTCCAGTCCCGTTTGACATGTATCAGCTCGTGTTCTGGCCATCTCCGCAGGGCGGACATAACCCGATCGTTCAACAATCTCAGCCGGGGTGCCTTGCAATCTATCTCTCCTGTGATTTGCCGGATCACCAGATTGGAATCACCACATATGATGATCCGCCCCTGTGTCCGGCCAGCCAGCAGATCTAGGCAAAGTAAAAGCCCTCTGTACTCCGCTTCGTTCACCGTTATGCCAGGCGTGAAATCCGAGGCGGCCGTGACCACTTTCCATTCGGGCAACTTCCACACAATAGCACTATAGTCCCGACTCCTTTCTTTACACTCGCCGACCCGTCAAAACTCAAAACCATTAGTTCCTCCGTGGGTCCCACTGTTGGCGGCGGTAATACGATGGATTGTCGAGGCTGCTTCCGAGGCGCTATCGCTATCAGTGCTTCCTCCACTTCTGCCCTTGGGGTAATGCTGGCAGCCAGCGTGCCCAGTATCTCCTCTTCTTCCTTAGTACACTTAATTACTTCGAGGGACCACTGAGACAGCAGAGCCGCCCATCTACCCAGCCGGCCGTCAATTCCATTCGCCGTCAGGAGCCATGATAGGGTCGACCGCCTAGATAATACCTTGATAGGCCGAGACACCAACATAGTATAACACACATCCAGGATCCGCAATTAGGCCAAAACTTCTTTATCCACTCACCCGTAATTAACTTCATTAGCCTTCAGGGTCCGGCTGGTGAATGTCACAGGACAGTACACTCCGTCATGATCTTGAACAAGGGCAGCTGAGATGGCCCATTTGTTAGCGTAGATGATGACCACAGGAACCTTATTAACATCGAAATTTTTCAGGACCGGTGTAGTCGCCATCTTCGCCTTCAACATGCCAAAGGCTACCATAACTCGGGTCATGTGGTCGTCCGGGCCGGCCGCGCAGGAATCCGGCGGCTAGCCGCCTATGGGGGCAGAGAAGGGCTCCTTCTCATTGGCCGAAATAGTTGACAAGGGCGGCATCCCATTGGCTGATATTGCCGGCCCGGCTCGCGTTTCCGCTTGCCTATCCTGCTCTCTCAGCTTGTGGTAATCCACCTCCCGTAATTCATACAAAACCGCCGCATAGACTGCGAAATCTTCGATGAACCGACTGTAATAATTCAGGCTGCCCAAAAAGGATTGCATAGCCTTTAGGGATCGCGGGAAAGGCAGATTACTCAAGGACTCCAAATCCTTCGGATTAGCCTCCAATCCGGCAATCGAAACCTGATGGCCCAAATAGGTCACCTTAGTTTTTCCCCAGAAACTCTTAACCATACTAATCGGAAGATTCCACTTTTCACACGTAATCATCAGCTTCTCCACTTTGTCACACAGTAAATCCCAGGTAGTTGCCGTAACGAGAATGTCATCAATGTAAGACCGCCGCCCCAAAACTGAAGGTTTTGGGTCGGGGTCCGGGTCACCTTCGGTGAACACGTCTCCGACAAGAGCCGGGTCTTGATCCGCCTTGATCTTGAAGTGTCCGTACAGCGCGTTATCTATCAGCCGTTGATAAATCTGCGGGGCATTCTTCAGACCGAACGGCATCCGGTTCCACTCGAACAACCCGAAGGGCGTCACAAACGCAGAGATCTCCCGTGCACGATCGGTCATAGAGACCACCCAGAATCCGCTGGCCATGTCCAATGAGCAATACCACAAAACTTTATCCAGGTCCTCCAGCAGGTCGTTTATCAGCGGCATCGGGTAAACCATCAGCTTAGTCAGCCGGTTCACCAGCCGGTAGTCAATACACAACCTTATATCCACCCCATTCTTCTTGATAATAATTACAATGGGCGAAGCCCATGGCGAGGTGGACGGCTGAATTATCTTGGTGGCCAGCAATCCCTTGATAAGCTCTGACAGCTTTTCCCGATACTGGGGGGCAACTCTTCGGCACCTTTGTGCAACCGGCTTGGCGTCTCCCACATCAATGTCACATACCGCCCCATGGGCGGCCGGAGGAAGTGCGTTTCCTGGTCCGATCAGCAGATGTCTTCTTTTCCATATAATATCCTTCAATCTGCCGATCTCTTCCGGGGTGTTCACATCCGGGTCTCCCACTTGTAGATCGTCAATAGTAACCGCTGGGGGACAGGGAGTTACCTCAGGTAGCACCGCCATCTGATCCTCCATGCCTTCAACATATAGCTCGCCCCCTTCATGAATGCAGACTTGGTCAGCTTCGACTAACTTCGGGATCCTGATCGGCCTGGGTCGATCCGCCTTCGGCTATTTCCGAATTTCGATCGCCGGCTGGGTCGATCCGCCTTCGGTTAATTCCGAATTTTGATCGGCCGACTGGGTCGATCCGCCTTCGGTTAATTCCAAATTCTGCTCGGCCGGCTGGGTCGATCCGCCTTCACCTCGGTCGTCAAACCATCTGTCATCGGGGTTGACCGCATATGTAACTCTGCTTTGTCCTTTCTCCTGATTCTGTCGTTCGTCCGTCTTCCTCTGGGTGGGCAAAACCAGTTCAGCGATCTGGGCATAATCTCGGCCAATACGTTCAGCCGGATCCGGCGACGGCCGGCTCCGCGTCAATATTTTAGAAGGGGTCCGGTACTCGGGTTTAGCCACCATCGGCGTCTGGTCCTCTTCCAAGTCTTCCTCTTCGCTGACCAGATCGGTGGTTGCCTGAAAAGCCAGGTTTTGCCACTCGATATAGCGTCTTGAGCCAATAGTGACATAGCCCGGCCGGCGGGGCTCTTTATCCTCGGCCAGCCACATTCCAATAATCACATCTTCATGCAAGGTGAGGGGTTTTTCAGAGATGTTGGTCACGCTTATAGAGTTGAGATGACCACCCCTTTAACAAACGATGGTACCCAGCACTCGCCCCTTGTCAGCCATAACTTACTCCGCCGGTCGTGTGGTCGTAACATTACTTCCACCGCTTTTCCAACTGGCACCGTTACAAACTGACCTAACTTGAGGAACTGGACGTGGGCACCATATAAGGGCCGCCGGCCGGCCAGCTGGATCTGTACCTCATCCGGCAACTTCAATGTTCCATGCGACAAATCCAGCCGTTTGAAGGCCGGGACCATAAAATCCATACCCAGAATTGCATCCTGCCCAGCAAGCTTGCCTACCCAGGTGGTAAAGTAATACACCAAAGACCCAGCCAACGTAATCTTAACTCTTGTCCTTCCTTGGGTCATGTATGAACTTTCTCCAATGCCGATACATTCCTGCCGCTTCGTCTCGTCTATCTCACACCCCACCTTACGAGCAAAGGTGGTGTCCACGATAGACACTTCCGCGCCAGAGTCGAACAGCATGGTAGCCTTCTGGTTATTGATTTTGCCATCCGCCTTGGCCTGTTTGAACCATTTATCCGGCGAATGATATTTCCAATAACCTCTCGACTCGCCGGTAACATGTTAAATTCCATACGCACTTCAGACCGAGAATACTTATCTGTCCGTATACTGCTCACCAGGAAGGGGTCAGCCGTGCTGCCCGGGGACCGGATGACGTAATCGTCAAACTTACATGTATTGTCGGTTACGCTTTGCTTTGCTTCTTGATTATCCTCCTTACCGACATATGCATAGATACTAACACTAGACCGCTCGGCTCGAGCCAGATTCCAACCTGGCGAGCGATCTAGTTTAACATCTTTTCCACTCCGGGCGGCAGCATTCCAGCATGCTTGGTCGGGACGTACCACTTCTTCATCTGGTTGTAGAATTCTTCAATTGGGCACAGTTCCGCCTCGTGCACCTCCCCGCAAGTCTTACACGTAAACAGGCAGTGTTCCGCCGGATGTCCCTTCCTCTCGCACTTCTTGCACGTCAGCCGCTTCCAGCAGCTCCGGTCGTCATGCTTGATGGACCCACAGTGGGTACACTTACGCTTAGGGTAATCCTGGTCAGCTCGAGCCGGAAAACTCTTCGACTGACCAGAATCAGCTGGCAGCCTGGACGGCTGACTGGCTTCTGCCGAGAACAGGTACCGATACTGTTCCTCCTCAGACTCGCCCCCAGATCGCTGATACTCCTCTTCCGAGCTGGTCGCGTCTGACGCTCGGGCGACCATGCGGACGGCTCGGGCCGTCCTGGTAGATGGCGGCCGGCCTCCTTGATCCGCGTTAAATCGGGACTTGAAACGGCCGGTTCCAACTTCCGCCTTGGGGCCTCGCTTCTTCGCTCTTAGGTAGGTGCGCAACGTCAATTCCAGCTCCGTGGTGTTCTTCAATCGCAGTAACGCCAGCTGGTCTGCCAGCTCCCGATCGTCCAACGTGCTGATAAAATGCTCCACATGTTCACGAGCGGCCTCCGACCGGCTGGCATCTTCCTTAACCGGGATATCCGCCCTCATGCCAGCGACATTTAAGCGATGGAGATACTCCAGGGGGGTCTCATCCGCCCGCTTCTTGGTGTGGAAATATTGACGCGCCGCCGATGTTCCAGATCCACAGTATTGTTCCTCGAACGCACCGGCCAATCCCCTCCAGTTTCCTCGGATTTCCCGGCTGAGCTGTTGGATCCAGTTTTTCGCTGGACCTTTCATCAAATCCCCAAAAATCAGGCATTTCTCATAGTCCGACGTCCGGTCTCTGAGAAATGCCGACTTCGTCTTGCTTGGCCATCCTCGGGCTTGGTCCTCGTCCGTGTCTCGTCCGGTGAAGTCTTTTAGCTCGGACGTGGCCGACATTTGTACCCTCGTGATCGCTCCCGAATCCGCATCAAACGCTTGGGCCGAGGCCATGTGGGCTCGGCGAGCCATCCCCAGGTCCAGATCATCCGGATCGTAATGGTACTTGGCCGACTTGACGGATTCCATATCCACGTCGCTGAGAGACAGCTTCCTATTCGTTGGCCGACGTCCGGTCCAGCGACCTGTCTGGCGGCTCGGCGGGGCGGCATGGGGTTCACTCTGCTTGGACTGCACCGACTCCATGTCTTCGTCACTCGGCTCCCTCGCATAGTACTGGACTGGCTCGGACGCCTGAGTTCCACGACGAGCCGGCTGGTCCGGTGACTTCGGACTGCCGCGGCTGGCGCTCAGCCGACGTTGCTCTTCCAAGTATCGCTCCATCATCGCCGAAAACATGTTTTGCAGGTGATCCGGCACCTGAAGGCTCTCCTGGGGGGCGGATTGAGGGGCGACTTGGGGGGCGACTTGGGGGGCGGCCGGGTTGCCAGATCGACATTCTTTTTTGATCCGCCCATCCGCGTCTTCGTCTTCCTCCTTCGGTTCTGGATCCGCCGTCGCCGTCCGCCAGGCCTGTACGCTGTACTGGCTGGCGTTCTTCCGCTCGGGCGTACCCGGATCCTCGCGTCCTCCAAGCTTCATGGCCGTCGCCACACGCGCTGCTCCCCTTGGGCCAAGCGGCATGCGGGTGATACCCACCGATGAATCAGATGAGTCTGCTTCCGAAGGGGCAGACTCGTACTGCGAAGAGCCTGAGTGTATCCCGGCCGGTCTGCTTGTTGCCGGCGGCGTGGACGGCGCCACTCCAGTCGTAGCTGTCATCTTCTTCGACGGCGGCGAGCAGCCCACTAGCGGTACCAAGCGGTCGTGCAGGGCGCTGGACGCCTCCTTCAACTTGTCCATCTTCAGATCAAACAACTCGTTCGGATCAAACACGCCGGTGTTAATGCCGGCGTGTTTGAGTTGATCGAATAGTCCTCTAATAAGGGACACGTGGCCGTCTGAGAGAGTTGGGGGAGAGACGGGACCTTTCAATCCGCCTATGATCTTCGGCCGTGTTATTTTTTTTTCAGCACCTTATCCGTCCGCAAGAACTGCCCCAACTCGTGAAGATGGAAAGCACGCTCCAAGTCTATATCCGTCGATAGGCCGTCCTGCTTCTCTTCTTCCTCTTCGAAATGCGGTTTATCTTTGTGGGTCGGATAATCCAATTCCTGCCAATCCGGTCTCTTTAGGGGTAGGGGGGCCAGATCGCGACTTGGTCCCGATCCGGCCGGCTTCCCACTCCGGTCGTATCCGACTTCCGCTTTTTCTTCCTTGATTTTTTTTTATATCCATAATATGGATTGTTCGTTAGGATCATGGTCGGAACCATGATCCTTCCTCGGACTATGGCGACTTGCACCATAGTCCGATCCGGCTCCATCCGTGTAGCGGCCGGCACTACAGTGAGTAGTACCGTAATCCGGCACAGTACCGTAATCCGCCCCCGGCGGAGCCTCTAGGGGAGTAACTTCTTCTTTAATGTCGACCTCGAACTCCCCCAATCCGAGGCGACCATCGCATCCTTCCATCTTCAGCAGCATTGGGGGCAATATGCCTTCCCCCAATGCACCCGACACAACATCGTCAACAAATTTGACAGGTTTAGGTCTTTCGCCCGCTAGGGACTCGCGGTGATATCCAGGGTCACCAAGAGATCCGGGCACGCGCACCATTGTGGTGTAGTCGCTCTCAGAAGTTCTTCCTGAGACGCGAACACCCACGGGGGCCCAGACGACTGACTGTCGGAGGGGGTACTCCGTCCATCCGAGTCATGATCCGATCCGGCATCCGGCCGGCTGGATCGGTCACTTCCATCCGCTTGATCGTGACTACTCGGATGTTGCATGTTGAAAGCTCACCTTGTGTACCCGTCAGTACTGGTGGTTTGCTCTCCTGGTGGACCCTAGGGCGAAAAGTGTAAATCCGTCGAATAGGGAGATGAGGGTTAGGACTAGGGGTAGCTCCTGGGCGGAAATCGTCACCGGGGAGCTCGTCGGGCAATATACTCGAACTTTGTATAGTGCCGGCTGGACCGAGAATAATCAATCGGCCAGCTAAACCAATAATAATGAAGGGTGAATCCAAATGTGTATGTAAAGGGGAATCCAAATATAACTCCACACTCTTCCACAGAAGGCCAAAATGTCACCACTTCCCAATACTTAATACCGTGTTCAAAACACGGGCGACTTGAGGTGAATATACGAAGACGCCGCGACTCCCGGTCAGGGGACTTCCAGTGGGTTAATTTAACCTTCCCCGGGCAAACCAATAACAGCAAGAGGGGACCTTGTTAGCCCTCCGCTGTGAGCAAATAAAAGCGACTTGTGTCTAAGAAAGCGAAACGTATACTGATTTATCCTATATCCAATACTCCCTTTTGTGTGACCTACCCCAAATAGCCCTGCTGACCAGTCGTGTGCCTTACCCGAAGTAGCCCGGTTAACTCCGATTTTTGTGTACCCGGCTGGCCAACCCCAGATGGTACCAACCTTGCCGGTACACCGAACCCATTTGGTACCAGTCCGGTTGGTACATTGTACCCGGCCGGCGAGGCCGGATTCCCATCCATCCGAGCTCCCTGGGCGCTGGCGCTAGCACTTCCTTGGCAGCTTCCCATCCGATCCAGGTGCCTCCTTCATCCACTAGAACACTCATCCTCCTTCAGGCCCCCTTTTGCTCATACCTTCCAAACCAATCCGCCACCAATCAGCCCCTCGGAGGTCCTCCATCCGCGGTCGTCCCGTCCGCTTAGCCTGCCAGCCCAACTATCCACGCTTTCCGTCACGTTCGTCCGGCCTGATTCCAGGCCTGGCGCCGTCCGGCCGCTCGTAGGTGCGTC
>MIQA02013399.1:0-13120 GCA_001887855.2 Sclerospora graminicola | reverse complement strand
CGAGCCAAACTCAAAACAAGTACCCTCAGTGGTACAGTATCCACACCATCCAAATCGTCATCATCGTCCCAACCATCTTCACCTGCAGTATCAACTGGGAAATCATTAAGGCGACATTCTCTTCTTGTGAGTATATAGAACAACTTTTCAATGAACAACTCGCCTAAAACATTTGCTCTAATTATTTGTGCTACATTGATGTTATAAACATAGATATTTAGGCACAGGGAAGACGTGTTTAGCTCTATCAGATCACAACTGATGGTGCACAATTGGACAGTTTCCTTGCCTCCTCTTGTTCTTTGCGAAGACGCTCTAAGCGCAGTTGCTTCCTTGTTTTCTTGTCCGTCGCACTAGTTGAAGCGTTGAATGTGCTAATGTTGCATGTTCATGCACCTCTTTTAAATAAAGTTTCTCGGTCCTTTTCAGACGTTCTCTCATCGCGAGACGACAAAACAGCCGCCATTAACATTTACCTCTTTACTCCTGTTCTCTCACCCCCACGACGCTGTTGCTCACCACCTAATGTTTAAATGCCGTTCTTGGGTTTCTGCTAACATCATCACTTTCCATGGCAACATTTCTCGTGCGTCCAAACTCGTCTATGATCTCCAAAGTTGTCAGTTTTTCAGTACTCCCTGTCTCGGCCATGCGTTTCTTCGCTTCAAAATCCACCAAATATTCTCCCGTTAATCATTTTGGCTTGTTTTATTGACCATTTTCTCGTACAATTCGCCCTTCTTGCGTAACATCTCGGCTGATTTTTTGCACCATGCACCGTCGTCGTCTTTGTCTGGAGCTTCTGTAGCTTTTGCTTCTTCATCACGTTGATTATGAGCATCCACTCCACTATTGCGACGATTTTTACTGATTCGTTCCTCTTCTTATTTCTTGCGGCGCATACTCTTTCCTCGTAAGCGCGCATATTCGCCAAATGCTTTGAAACCCACGGGAATATTGTCGTCGTTAGCGACTACCAAGGCACCGGCGCTTTCTCTCCTCTTCCTCTTGAAAAACAGTTGCTTTAAAATCTACGAGAGACTTATTGTCGACTTAGATCGCCCTTGCCTTGGGCAGCACAAGCGCTGACTCCATGGGACATGATTGCTAAATAGAATATATACAAAAAATGAATCAGTAAAAGGGGTCAATTCCAGGTGGTAGACGCTGTGCGTCGCCTTTTCGCCATTAATTTTAGCTTGTGTGGGACTCAATTTTATACCTATAATTAAAGTGTTGTCGGATATAACACGAGTTTGTACAGTAGAAAAAATGGTTAATTTGATTGGCTAATATATGTTGTCGGATATAACACCGTGTCGGATATAACACCGGTTATACGTAGCCATATTTTTAAAATTAGTGACTACAGTCACACCTCCTTATGTGGCGCACTCACGAGCCAAGAAAATTCGAGTGGTCCAGGTATAGAAACCCATCTATGGGGGTGGGGGTGAGATCCGGTACGTTTTTTTCTCGGAAAAAGTGTGTTGGAACTTGGAACATGTCGTCTTGTTTCTTCTCGTGTGCATTAGCTTTACCTTGCTCCCCAATTGCTTGGAGTATTACAGCAAGCCGCAGGTCATGGCGATAAAGATCCTGGAAATTGTTTGATTGATTCTTGGGCTCTCGTAGGCAACAAGGAGGCGGCTGAAGAGATTTTGGAGCAAGGGGTGAACAATGATGCCCTGAAGCCGACGCAGAAAGATAAAATCCTGAAGCGAATTATTGCAGGTAGAGCAGGTTGGGTGGCAGCTTTCTCGGGCTCACCGCAACAATAGAAGGTGCTTGCGTTGCGAAAGAGGATGCAGCGCTCAGAAAACACAGGACCACAATATCGTCGACAGGACGCACAGTGACGGAAAGGCGGTAGTATTTACTCCGCGTGGTGGTGCAATGACGTCTCTCCATCCTTCAGTCATCCCGGCGGACACGACCCCCATTCGTCCCAATAGAGAACCTACTTTCCTGACTTCGGATCCACTCCATACGCTGACGACGGTATCTAATGTCACCCCACTCGCCCATGGTCGAAACGGGGAAGGTTTATCCACCGCGTCCAAAGTTCTTCGTAATGATGAGACATTATTGCTAACGACGCCGTCGCTCCAAACGCGGTCCGACCTCAAGTAACAGTCTACATTACTAGGTCGATTTCCACTAGACACGAGTGTTTAGTGTTACATGAGTCTTGGCGTACTGTATCTAATTGTGCATATGTGCTTATATAATAGGAGCACTTCGAGTGATTGCTTGCAGTCACGACAATGAAGATGACGATAATGACGACGATGACGATGCGATGTTCGATAGCCAAACAACGCCAAAAAAACGACAAGCCAATCACTCTAGTTTAGGTTTGTAAGCTAGCGTCATTTCTATTCTTACTTTCAGCTGATCGAAAGGTGTTAGCAGTGATTTGATTTCTGTTCAGGAGAGTGACAGTATCACCAGTGCGCCTAGTGCAACGACAGTGAAAACGATGCCTGAGCAAAGAATGAATGTGGGCGATATTTCCCATATTTTAAAATAGAGCTAGACAAAAGTAAAGGATCAAAGGGCTTCTTCTCGGGCAGTGAAGACTCCAAACCACAAACAGCAAAGCTTCCGACAAATGATGCACAGCAAAAAAAGTAAAAGCATCAGAGTTATTCAATGACATCAATATTCATGTGGTTAAGTTTTCATTTGAGGCTGTCGAGACGTTTGCCGCAGATGCTACTAGCAGGTTTTCTCGCGGCGCCCCACACGCACCCCAAACTTCGAAGAAATCCATTCTTGAAGTGCCCAACTTTTAATTTGTGGATTTTGCTCCACGTGGAGCTGCACTTGCTTCTTTTCGTCCAGCGTAAGTTGTCTGGCGCCCATGGCTTAATGGTGACCACCTATAAAATGACTCAGGAAAAGAGGGAATTCGCTCCTCCATACAAAAATAAAGTGTGCTGATTGGAGCAGAGACTTGTGGTTTCAGATACAGGATTTGTGCCAGTTAGGGAAGTTCTCATATGGAGGTGTGACTGTACTTAGTGACTAAAGTCAGAATGGCCCCGAAGACTCAGGGTAAGATGGTTATGTAGGTACCCTGCACACTACAGCTAATGCTCTCACTTCCGACACCGGGGAAAATGTATTACCTGTTTCGCATTTATACAAACCTAAAATATTATTTTAACGTATCAGTATTCTCTTATCTTTGTGAACATATAATTTTCAGGATAGCGTCTGTCGGTATCACTTATTTTCGGCTACGGCGAAGATAGATTTTATAGTTCATGTACATATATAAGTAACAAGTTTCTGCTTGGCGCCAATATGCGTTTGGAATTGTTGCTTTGCCGCTGAGAAATTCTCTTTGTCCTGATGAAGGACTAAAATAATACTACAGTATCCGCTCCCACTTCCGGAACTGCCCAAAAATTATCTCTTTTCAAACTTGGTACAATTAAAGAACATAAGCTTCCGATAATTGTGTATTGATTTGTACCACTACTGTGGTACTCACTCTATTATTCATTTGCCAAATCGAACAGTAGCTATGACTCAAGGTGAAAAGGCAACAGTTTCGATAAGTGAGGTGTTGGGGAGCTCTTAGATCAATATCAGTCAGTGTTAGTGATACAGTTCTATGAAAAGTGTTACAACAAATGTATTGCTGCTCGATTCAATTGGACGAAATTGGACGATCAAGTGCGGGTCTTGTGAACGTTTTAGCTAGCGGCTCCACGGTGCCTTATGCACCAATGATCCGGATCCAGCCAGCAGATTTACTATAGTCATCTAGCGCAAGGCAAAAGTCTTGTGAGTAGTAACAAAGAAATGATCCATATTTGCTCTATTACACGCTGTTCCTTCTAAAATGGATAGCCTAAATTAACTGATCATTTCTGATAATCCGGAAGTGAGAGCGGATACTGTATTTTCAACGCGAGCTAATAACTTGCTGATATGGACCTTTCGAGCTTCTCGAGACACAATTATTTGCTCCCACAGCAATCCTAGTAAAATGAATCGCATAGATGGTCAAAACGAGTGTCAATAACGTGATTTAGCATGAACGTACGTGAGTTAAGTTGGAGGTCTTTAGTGATGGAACAATATGCGTCTGAAATTGTTCGCTCAAAACGCTAATCTTTTGAGCCAAAACCTACAATATCAAAGAAAGGATCGTTGCCACCCCTTATCTAACAGAAGTGTTTGTCTCCTCACCACATGGCGGTGAAAAATTACATTGCCGAATCCGGTGCTAGACTCTGCACTTGCAAAATCTCTTTTGTAATGCTAGCAATATCTGGAAACAACGATATATGAGCATTTGAATGGATGTAAATCCTACTTTTTTCAAACACATACCTCCTGGTAATCATTTCCAAATGAAGCCACGAAAAACGTAAATATTTGGGTCACCAGCTCTGTACGCAGCATAAGAGCGCTATATCGCTTCGTTCATGGCTTCCACGTACTTTTTGAGTACACTTTTATCCTCTAAGCCTCCAATCTTCTCGATATACATAAAATTTAGAGATTTCATCAGGACTATTTCGTCACAATTAAGATCATCACCATAGAAATGAAATAATGGTTTTGAAGGACATCCTTTACGAAAAGATTTTCCTTTAAGTGTTTTTTTAGAAGTTTTTTATAATGAATTAAAACAAGAGTAGTTTATGAACCGTATCTCAACAATATAGATTATTTGAATTTACTAACCCGTGGGATAAAAAATCAATATTTAATACTTTTTAATTATTTTTGAAGTGGAATTTAGAATAATGGGTTCTAGGGAGTCATATTTAGTATTATCTTCTACGATATGATAAAGAATTTTTTAATAGCGGGGATTTCATCCTTTAAAAAATTATAAATTAAGTTGAATTCCATAGAGTGAGACGGAGATTTGACGAAAGCAAATTTTGATAAGATATTTTTTAAATTAATTTTTTTGAAATAAGTGACAAAACTTTTAAATTTTTCAGGAAATAGTTTTTAAAAACCGTACCCTAAATTATTTTTTTTGCTGTTGTAAAGCAGATAAAGCACCTAACAACATAGATAAAAATGATATAATATAAAAAAATAATTTACATACATTGCTGGGCGTTCGCACAGGACGTTCCAAACGTATTGATCCACCTTTATTATTATCCGAGAGGCTTCATGAAGTTGAGTTGGATCGTAAAGTGTGTTGAGCAGCCGGTTGCATGACTTGGTTGCCTTGTTGCTGGGATAGTTCGGAACCAGCAACGCTTCTAAGCGCTCGTCTGTTCTTTATACTAATGCTCGTTGATTGATAAACAATGGAAATACTTTGAAAAATAATATTTTTGTAAAACGATCGTTAGGGGGGGGGTGTCGGAAGTGAGATTACTAGCTGTACTTAGTATGATAGCGCACTGCGCTCCATCTGTGAGATTGGCACCTCACCCTGCACGCCCTATTTATATTAGATGTTAGTTACTATAAATATACACCTATACAATTCCTAGATATATATATGCTGAAGTTTCATTTAGCTTCGTCACCGCCCTGCGTCTGCACCTCCATAACAGCCATTCCGTAGACGCCCTGCGTCTTGGGTGTCTTGCATCCCTTACCCTCTGTAACTGCTTATAACCGCCCTGTGGTAGACGCCCCACGTCTCGGGTGACTGTTTCTTCTTTGCGTCTTTTATTCTAGAGTTGCCCTGTGACCTGTAACCACCCTTCGGTTGCTGATGCTTCTAGCAGAGTGTTCGCAACTGTATATCAGGGTAGTTAATACTCCCCCATGACCCGATGTCTGGAAGCCATCACATGCATCGATTGACGAACTAGGTATTCTTTGTGCAGCTCTGAGGTCTACCCAAAAGACGGTGCCGGATCTATGTCAATGCCCATCACTCGAACACGCTCTGCACGTAAGTATGTATGTTTTTATTCTCTCTTTCGAAACACCGTCTCGAAGCTGTTCGTCTGTCATCGACCTGCGAGGCACGACGCCAAGCATAATTCGAAAACGCATGAACTTCAGACATGCAAGTGCTTTTGTCATAACCTCTGCAACCTTGATTGCTTGTCGACACGTATTCAGTCTTCAGACTTTCTTCTTGTACAAGTGTTCGAACCTAACGACACTTTTCTCAATGTGCTTGACGTGAAGCTGCTTACCAGGCTTCTCCATCAGATAATAGCCGCCATGTTATCACCGTATATCATTGGTGTTTGCGTCTTGACCTGTAATTTCTTACACAGCTTATGTATCCACTGCAAGTCACACACACCTTCGTGCATCGGATAGTATTCAGCTTCAATACTGCTGAGCACATTGATTCCTTGTTTGTGTGATCCATAGCCAGCCACAGCACCACCTACCATCGTCACATATCCGCTAATGTTTCATCGATCTTCCATATCATTCGCATAGTCTGCATCCGTGAAGACAGTAAATTCGACTGTTTCTATCAGTTCTTGTCGTACCATCATCCGTAACTCAAAGTCCATGGTTCCTTGTAGATATCATAAAACTCGCTTCGCTAGTGCAAAGTATTCTGTATTATGGTTGCTTAGACACTGTCCTAACCTTCGCCCAGCATGGGTAGTGTCTAGCCACGATCCCGATACCGAGTCCCAACTGTCTCCTTGTATGGCTGGCCACGCGTGTCCTCTTTCTTATTGACTGTATACATTTCCGCTTCTTGTTGTTGGCGTTGGGTTACATGCCGCCAGATGAAAGTGTTTCAGCATTCCACGAATCTTGCGTCTTGACTGAGAAATATTGTTTTGGCATGTCTGTCAATGATCAACTCGACATCCAATAAATACTTATGGTCTAATCTCCACCAGCTCAAATACTTCTTGTAGTTACCGTCTTACACGTTGATAGTTAAATTCTTGTCCCTTGAGAAACAAATCAACAACGTACAAGGTAAGCGGCATAACAATCCCCCCTCTGGAATAGGGCGTAAATGCCTCACTCGCACTCGACTCACACAAATCCTAGACCTTGTAGTTGTTTGGGGCTTGCTTCAAACCATAATGTGCATTGACTATCTTGAGAAAACATTGGTACCTTGACGGCACGGAAACCGATGAAGCTCTGATCGAATAGTTCCCCGGAATCAACCTAGGGAGACGTTCACACTTCCCCCGCCGGTTGTGGGTACGAATGAGGACTTAGCCCTAAGTTTCGATGGATCGGCAAGGTTACAAAATGTGTCGGGGCGTGCAGTGCTCTCTTATCAAAACTGCCCGAATGTGTCATCCTTTCTACCGCCTCGGATAATACACCTGGTATCACGGTCAACGAAGTCGAGTATTGTGGTCTGCTGCTCGGTCGGATATCCTAACACACAAATAAAGGACATAATAATTATCTGTCAAACCTATTGATCGGACAGATTACTGGGGAGATCGACAGCAAAGCGCCTGCTTAATGATCGGGTCATGAAAGTTCATCAAGCGTACCGACAATTTGACCTTCTTCATGTGAAACGAGACTGGAATCGGAGCGCCGATCACATGGCGACCATGGCCATGCGTGACCAGGTCGGAACGGCGATCACAGAGGATACGATATTGACCGAACTGATCGAGATCTATAGGTTACCCGAACTAATCCGACCAGATCATGGAGAAACACCGGCGCAGGTGGTGATAATGACCAGGTCGCGAACCCGATCGCACCCACACAGACTGACCTCACAAGAAGGTTTCAGTGAGGATATAATACAATGGCTGCGGATTGAAAGGATTCTTCAAGATCAGGATGAAGGAAAGTGGATCGTAGACCTAAATGCTTATTTATGTGGTGACCTGGAATAATTAAGTCAGAATAAAGCGAAGAATTGCGTTAAAACGGCTCCAAGTTATGACGCGGATGAAAACGGACTCCATTTTTATTATTGTGAGGTCGATTGAGTTGATGCCGACCGTGACCGATCGGCGAAATTGGCCATCCCCGAAACCTTACAGGCCGACATTTTGCATCATAGCCACGTCATCCTGGATGGTGTTCACCAAGGCGTAGGTCGAAGATATCACAAGATCCGCAAACATTTTCGCTGGAAAGGATTATATCAGGGCGTACAAAAATCTATGGGAACCTGCACGGTCTGTGAGAACGGGAATGATATGACGCTTATAAGAGCCGGTCACCTGGAAATATCTAGGTGACCTACCCCTTCAAGTGATCGCGATGGATCACACTCTCTCCCTACCCAAATCGCTTAGTGGCAATACCAAACTATTGTTTTGGACCGACCTGTTCACAATTGTGGTGATCGCTAAGGCCGGGTCTACTCGAACAGCCCAACGGGTCGCCCAAAGTTGTTTCCAGGCGATTCGGCGCGAGTGAAGTGATCCGACATGATCGCGAGTCTGGTATTATGGCCGCAGTCTTCCGATCGTTCAATCAGATGCTAGGTCAGAGACAGAGGGCAAAGATGGAATACCGACCACAGGCGAACGGAAAGGCCAAACGAATGGATGGTACAGACGTTGACAAGAGCGATCAAGATGTATGTTGCTGACCCAGCTGAACAGGACAGGGACGATATGTAGAAAGAAGTGTTCGCGCTCAATTCTTCGTTCGATCGAGTCAGAGGTGTATTTAGCTTACGGATGAAATCTGCGTTCCAGCATCGAACCGGGGTCAATGGTCTGGCTCTATCTGGACCGGGTGAAAAAAGGGTATGCAAAAAGTTGGCTCACGTGTGGATCGGACCTTTCCGTGTCGCTGAGTTGATTGGCGACCATGCTGCTCATTTGATCACGGCAGGTACCGACTATAGAGTATTCCCAATCCTTCATAATCAAACTGAAGTTGTGAGAATTTCCGACGACGAAAGAACCATTCGGCGGAAGGCAGGCCAAGACTCGACTTTGATAAAGCACTTTTGTCGATAAATAGTTGGGAAAGACCGCTTGCTCAAGTCGAATACGAGGTAGAAATGATTATGGACACCCGATTGAGCAAAAAGAAACCGGTACGCTGAACGCATTGTGAGTAGGTGTACTCGGATTCAAACAAGTTTTTTATATTATCAATTATTACGAGATATATGCATCGGTGATTAAATTTGACACTAAAGGTGCGACGTTATATTTAGCACTCCAAAGTGACTGGGTCGTATTGCAATATGATGTAACCACCGCATTTCTACATGGAGAACTACAAGAGGGAGTGTAATGGAGCAGCCAACTGGCTTTGAAGCTAACATTTGATGACCTCCAATGATCAATGCGACAGCAGTACCGACCATCACCCCAGTATCCCATCGATTCCGGTCGATGATAACACGACCGTCTTGAAATTGGTCTGGCCATCAACATAGCATATCAGACATCCAATGTACGTAGCAATGTCAATACTTCTTTGTCCACACTCCCGTAATTAACTTCGTTCGGCTTTAAGGGCCGACATGTGAACGTGACCGGGCAGTATACACCATTATGGTCGTGAACCAAGGCGGCCGAGATCACCCATTTGCGAATTACGACCGGAACCTTTCAGGGTCGAAATGTTTCGGAACCGGGGCCGTAGCCTTTTTTCGCCGTCAACATACTGAATGCGACCATTGCGCGTTCCATAAGGCTTCTCGTTCGGAATGAAGGCTAGTCGACTGGTTGGTCTTGACCGGTAACGCTTCTAGTCGGTTGCGTACCTGCAGCATATGGTAATCCACCTCCTTCAATTTGTATAAGATAGCTGCATAAACCGAGAAGTCTTCGATGAACCGGCTGTAATAGTTCAGACTACCAAAAAAAGATTGCATGGCTTTTAAAAATCTGGGAAACGGTAGATTTCTGAGTGGCACAAGATCTGTCGGGTTAGCTTCCAGCCGCTGGATCGACACGTAATGACCCAAGTAAGCGACTTTAGGTTGGCCCCAAAAACGTTTAGCCACAGTGATCGACGAATTCCATCGTATCGTTCAACCTTATCGCACAGTATATCCCATGATGTGGCCGTGACCAAAATGTCATCTATGTAGAATCGTCTTCCTAACCCTGACGATTTCCCATTCCGATCGAATTCGCCTTCGGTAAACACATCATGTACTTCAGTGGTTTCTCGATTGGTACTGATTAGGAAGTAAACGCACAAGGCGTTATCGATCATCTCTGATAAATCGGAGGAGTGTTCTTCAATCCGAACGGCATCCGATTCCATTCAACAAGACCGAAAGGCGTAACAATGGCCGATAATTCCCCTGCCTGATCGGGCATCGATAGGACCCAGATACCACTATAAGAAAGAGAGATAGACAAGTAATGCTACACATGTACGAGCGGCATCGTTGCCAGTCCAGCTTGTTGCAAGCCACCAACAGGTAACACCATGCAACCCAATAAGAACCCTGTCGCTACCAGACCCAGTAACGACTGCATCGTGCTCTGTAGACTTAGAGTCACGAAGAAAAGGCCACAGCAAGTATAGCCATGATAATATTCAAGATCAGCAACTTAGCTGTGACTCCAATCACATACGGCCTTGCTGCCGAATACGATATCTTGCAAATAAACTTCCAAGTACAAGCAGCTAAACGTTATCGGTCACTACAAGCAAAGAACCGGATAAAAAGTACGCCCAAAACGTGATTTTTTCAGCTACGGTAGCACATGACACGGCCTACCGTCGTGTTCCATCCACTTGCACAATTTGTGCTCTTTTAAATATTTTTGCGAGGACGACTGAAGCCACCTTTGGTGATCATCTTCGTATTTTTGGTGATCATCTTTGTATCTTAAGTTAAGTAACCCCTCGTCATGGTGGAAACCGTTACCACCACATGGGCACGTACACCGACGACTTATTATCAGTAGAACAGACTAATAGTCACCTTGTTTTCGAAATACCCTGGCTGAAAATAGAACGTACCACTATCCGTAACCCACTCACCATGAGCTTAAATGACAGTCCAGCGATAGGCAGAGCACAGCAAAAGGCCTGTAAAGTCTCTGTTTGTTGCTCTACCGACTCAAACGTCGTCGCGCGTCGTGATTCTAACGACCTACTTAGTACGAAAAATTTCCGGCTCGTAGGGTTCACCGAACGTGGTCGTGATAAAGAAGAATGGAGTCGATATCAGATTATGTGTCGATTACAGGCTCGTCAAAAACTTACAAAGCTGATGGCCTATCCAATGCCCATGAACGTCCACCAAGAGAGCGTAACCACCAGTGCTGACGGGTGCACATGGTGAGATTTAAAGAGATGGGTCATATTGTCGTCACAGCCAAGGTGATGGTAGTGACCGGTCGGGTCAGTTCAATGCTGACCCGGATCACGACATGGATGTGCCCTCCGACAGTCAGTCATCTGGGCCCTCCGTGGGCGTTTGATCCTCGGAAAGAAATTCCGAGACACACCGCTGTAAAAATCAGCGGAAAAAGAGCTGCAAGACGAATATAAATTGTTATGTGACGTGCCCTGATCTATAAAATAAAGCATACAACGATTGTCGTTGATGATACACTTGGTCGCTACTCAATTGTGCATCCAGATCGGGGATACAAAACCAAGCATCTTCCACGACTAAGCGAAACCTAAGAGCGACATGACACCATGAACGTCATCCCCCGTTGAATAGCTCAAGTTGTCTTCATTGAACCTTTCACTAAACGAGTCGCGCGAATGGATGGAAAATGACTTGATTGTCTGCATCTCGGCAAATCCTTGCGGTGTTATCGCGGAGCTCATTGACCAGCTGTTGGAGCGGATGCAGGCTCAGGTGGCGATGATAAAACGACAGGAAGCGATGAGGCGACGTTGGCTCTGCCGCACTGCGATTTCAAAGATACCGCGGAACGTTCGATCCCGTCAGGACAGGAGGTGAAGACGTGGTGAAGTTTGGTGGTGGCTCCATCGATATCGCGGTCACGTTTTCTTCTTCCTCGTCCTCTCGACCTCCTAACTGTAACACCATACCATCGTTCTCAAAACCTTTATCTTTCAAGACAATCAAACGCCGGCGACGGAAGATGTCAAAGGAACTACTCGAAAATTTAATATACCCTTCTAATTCGATTCATCTTCGTGTACAAGAAAGCTGACATTTTCCGCCCAATGGGAAAATCGACACGGAAAAAATCTCCACAGGTGTATTTCCACCATGAGATTTCCTGCAGAAATGACATCGGATATTTTTCCGTAAAAATTAGTTCTGAAACCCTCGAGTATGTAAAGGGATACACGAAGGGCACCGAATAAAATTGAGTTAGGTACCCAATTGGACTTATTTAAACATATAAGGTAATTCGGCTCACCACTCGTCGGCCGCAGTGTCGTGCTGCTACCGCATTGCTGTTCGACTATACATATGTGTTGTGGCAGCGCAATTGTTAGTGGCTGAGTAGATAACGTACAGATAAACTGAATTAAAAAAAGAGATACTTTAAGTGAAAACATATTCACGTCGAAGGATAGTTTGGACACTAAATTTACCTACACCTTTTAACTCAAATATAAGCAATTCGTAGAGCACCTACCATAGGTCATTTGACTAAGTACGAACAGAAATGCTAACTAGGAGCTGTCCTTATATAAGTCAAGGAGTTTAACCTAATTTTATATATGCTTGGTGCAATGATGCAAGCGTTCTTATATAGGAATTGGATATTGAATACTAGTGAGACGATTACACTTTCAGATCCACGATAGGTCACAAGATGCCCTCTTAAAATGCCATAGTGGATTTGGGCGGCTTGCTGCACCACTCAGCAATTATCCAGATGGCAAGAACAATTTCAACGATCAAGAATAGGGCAATAATCGAGTGACCATTCAGCTGGTACAAACGGATTTTCGCTCATTCCTGTTTTTCTTCACGGTCCATTGAGAATGTTGCAAGTCTTGAGAGATCGTACCCGAAAGCAGCTACCCAAATCACGCGCAAGAGCGACATGTCACCGATGATAAGCGAAGCCGTGATCCAGCCATTTTGTCCCTGAATTAACCTTAGGGCAGCACTCGTTCCGATTCGACTAAACTTCGTTCTCGTGACTAATTCATCCCGTATATTTCGGTAATTGCTAGACATTCTTCGACCCTGTACCGTATGGAAGCCAGATAATACACGAGTCTCTGTTGGAAACGGTAGAAGTGCGACAACCCGCTATGATCAGAACATACAAAAGGTAAGATA